>CAKNXH010060790.1:132535-147900 GCA_932178445.1 Andricus quercusramuli | reverse complement strand
ACTAGACGTTGTTGCCTCCGAAAACGGAGGTGACAACGTTTTGTCTATTTTTCTATGTAAATCCATTTTAGATGGACTTTTATAGCATTTCGCGAAAAAACTTCCGGAGGCGACAACGTACATCGTTTATCTGCAGTATCGCCAACCTAGTTCGGGTATATATCACCGGCGCTAGTGTCGCATACTAGCAGATACAAACTGTACGTTCTCACCTCCAGCATATATAAATCCAATTATAGGTAAGAAGCACACCCCCGACCTCCGTGATTTGGCAACACTGCATTTACTCTCAGTGAATCGGTAGGTGCCTTTCACCGGCCGAAATTTGAAAACTGTCAAATAGTAAGATTCAATCGTGAATATAAAAGCTTTAAAATGGTTCAATTTTTATAAAAATGAGTATCTTTATATTTTTGAGGCCGCTGAATTCAAATTTGGTGTCAGAATTCCAATAGTCAAAATGGCCGATACCAAAATTTGAAAATCGTTGAATTTTTATGCAAATGAGTATTTGTAAATTTTTCAAGGTCGCTGAGTCCGAATTTGTTATTAGGATTCAAAAATCCAAAATGGAGGATATATTATCGGAAATAAAAAATTTTCTTAATGGTGAAAGTAAATTTCTTTAACTGTTTTTTTGAATTAGTCTGTTTCATTTGAAATTTCAAGTTCTTTTTTTCTTGTTGAGAATCACTTTTCTTGACTGAAAATCTAACTGCTTGGTTGAAAATTATTCCGTTTTGATTGAGAATTCAGCTGTTTTGTTCGAAATTTGTCGTTTTCCAGTTGGATTCAACTGTTTTAGTTTTCAAATTAAAATCTCTTTTGGTTGAAATGCTACCTATTCAACATATCTCAACAGCATATTTCATTAAGAATACATTTTTTGCAGAAAAATCAACCACTTAGTTTAAAGTTGAACTACATTGTAAATAATGCATTTTTTGGTTGAACATACATGATCTTAATTTAAAATTCACCTGGTTGGTCGTAGATGAACTTTTGTGTGGAAAATTCGTTTTTTTTTTGCTCAAAAATTTGAAAATTTCGTAGAAAAGTGGACTAACAGCTTGAGAATTTATGGTTTGTTGAAAATTCATATTTTTTGTTGATAATTGAACTATTAATTTGAAAATGTGACTATTTTGTTGGAATTCCGTTTATTGTATGTAGAAAATTCAAATATTTTTTCATAAATGTACTGTTTTGTTTGAAATTAATGATTTTGGTTTATACTTAAACTACTCATCTGAAAATGTAACTATTTTGTTGGAAATTCTTTTTTTTCAATTAATTTTTTTAACTGAAAAGTTAGTTATTCCAGGTTTGGTTCAAAATGTATCCCTCACAAGTTTATGTTCAACATTCTGGTCGACAATTAATTTTTTTCGAAAATTCATCTTTTTGGTTATATGTAACATTATTCTTGTTTGTTAAAAAATCATCCTTTTTTTTTGAGGATGCAACTATTTTGTCAAGAATTTATCATTTTCCATTGGAGTTAAGTGGTTGATAATTTGTTTTTTCTCCGGTGAAAATTTGTTTCTTTAACTGAAAACTTAATTATTCTATTTTTGTTTGAGAATTTATCTTTTTTAGTTAAAAATTCAATCATTTCGTCGTAAATTAACTTTTTCGTTGAGAATTAATATTTTTCGTTCAGAATTGAACTACTATTTTCAAAATAACTATTTTTTTAAAAATTCTTTTGTTTTTGTGGAAGAATAATTTTTTTATCTAAAAAGTTTCACTCCACTTTTGGTTAAAATAGCATCGCTGATAAGTTGAAAATTTATTCATTTGGTCGTAAATTAACTTTTTTCTCAAAATCTCATATTTTTGGTTGAAAATTTAACTATTCATTCCAAAATGTAACTATTTGGTTGAAAATTAATTTTTTCACCTGCAAAATTAATTATTCCACTTTTGGTTGAAAATTTATGTCTTTATCAGTTAAAAATTCTGCTATGTGGTCGTCAATTAACTTTTATGTTGAAAAGTTATATTTTTTGTTAAAAATTGAACTCGTTTTTTTTGCAAACGTAAGTATTTTCTTGAAAATTTATTCTCTTGGTTTTAACATTAATCTTGTTTGTTGAAAGTTCATCATTTTGTTTGAGGATTCCACTATTTCGTCAAAAAATCTTCATTTTCTACTGGATGCAACTGGTTGATAATTCTTCTTTTTTATTATAAATTAGTTTTTTTTCAAATGAGAGTTGAACGATTTCATTTCATGTTCGAAATTAATTATTAAAAATTAAAATTTCGTGGGTAAAAATTCATCGATTTTGGCTAAAAATAATCTTGTTGGTTAAAAGCTTGTCTTTTTGGCATGAAAATTCAGCTTTCTGGCCTAAAATGCAACTACTCAATTTTTTGTGACGATAATATTTGTACTCAATGTATCGATAAGGATTAAAATTTTATTTTTTTATCTGAACTGTGTCACGCGTTACAAAACCTTTGCGAACTCACTCCTATGTGACACTTTGTAACGTTAGGGCTGACCCCCCCCCCCCCCCTAGAGTGTCATGTAATATGTGGACGATCCGTCCACATAATTAAAATACATTTTATTATTTTTTTCAATTAGACGAATATTTAAGCAACAAGTAGTGGTAGGATGCTTAAATAAAGTTTTAATTTGCTGAAAAGTAACGACATTGAAGTTTGCCACGGACATGGAATTGAAACGAATGCAATTATTTTAAAAAAACTAAGACAAAACCAGAAACACCTCTAGATTCGTCTCCAAAATATCTAGATGTTTTTTTTTCTTTCAACAATTTCAAACATTTTTATTTATAGTTCTGCAATTGTTATAAAAAAAGTAATTGTAGGATTGAAAAATTCCTTTCGAAAGTATCTCGATTCGTCTCAAAAATATTTAGATGCGGTTTTTTTCTTTGAACAATTTTCAAACAATTTAATTATTTTGTATAGTTTTGCAATTGTTATAAACAAAGTAATTGTCATATTGAGGAATTCTCCTTCCGAAAATATCACCATGCGACTTATTTATATTTATATTTTTCTGAGAAAGAATTCCTAACTAATTCACCTCAGTTTTCAGAAGATTTTTAACGGGGTTCAAAATGGGAAAAGAATGTTTCGGGGTACTTGAGAATTTTCCAGTGACAAAAATGTACTAGAAAAAAGTCGCCAAATAGACCAGTGAAAATATTTATTCAATTCACAAAAATTCCGAAGATCATGAAAAAAAATTGTATATTTTTTTCTCATATGTTGAACATAATCTAAAAATTTTCAAAAAGTGATCGGGTTGGCAATTTATTTAAAAAAATTAAATTGCAAAATTTTCCGCCTATTGCTCCATGAACATTCGAAACATTTTGCAAACTTTAGTGGGTAATTATAAACTCACTCTCTATCCTGTATTAAATTTGCCAAACGTCGTGATGCGGCAACATTATTAATTATAAACAAATTAATATTTTGTTAATCACCCCTGAGCGAAAATACCTAAGGTTTTGCAGAATGTTATTTCTGCTTTTATTCATTGAGAAGAGACTATTGTATGATTTGCAAAACTAAATACATAAAGCAAATTATTGTTCTTTAAGTTGTTACATCCTTGCAATTCGACTCCTAAAATTTCATCGAAAATTGCGAAGGTTGCGTTTTTGGGCAGCAAATGTTAGAAATTTCGTGATCTGAAAATTATCAGAATTGCAAAACGTTGCTCGGTCGGCAATAATAATAAAATTGCAATCAAACGAATTAGTTACTTTTATGAACTAGCGAAAAATTATAAACGTCTTGCAAATCGTACTCAGTGATAAACAACTTATTACCAACGTCATTTTGCATTTGCAAACTGTTAACAAATTGGAAACGTTATTAATTATAAACAAATTATTATTTTGCTTATCACTCCCCATTCGTTTCTACTTCTTTCCATTTAAAAGAGACTATTATATGATTTGGAAAACTGTATGCATAACGCAAATTATCGTTTTTTAAAAATTAATGTTGCATTTTTTGCAATTCGACTCCTAAGATTTCAGCAAAAATTGCAAATAATGCGTTTTTGAGTGGCAAATATTGAAAATGTATAAATCTAACAAATATTAAATTTGCAAAACGTTGCACGACCGGCAACAATATTGACATTGCAATTAAACAAATCACGTACATTGTTAAACGAGCTAAAAACTAGAAACATTTTGCTAATCGTACTGAGTGATAATTAACTTAGTACTAACATCATATCAGATTTGCAAACTGTTTACTACTGAGCAAAGTTGATAATATTAAACAAACTGACATTGTTTTTTATTTGCCAGATTAAGTTCTCAATATGTTGCAAAAGGATTTTCTCTTACAGTTGAAGGGTTCCATACTGCTTGTAACGGATTTACAACTTTTTCTTTCGGATAACGTAATGTGGCACGCATACTACGATTCATTGCATTATATATAATTTTGACGACCCTGGATTTGGCTGAGCATATAGATTTGAAAATTGGGGAATTTATTTTTTTAAAAAGTAATGGCTCTATCAAAAAACTGAAGACATATCTGGATTCGTCTCGGCTATATCTCTAGGAGTTTTTTCAATCATGTGAAAAAAATAATTATTTGAACAATTATATTGTTTACAATATTCATCATTCGTTCAAACTTGTTGTTCTATATATTTGTTTAAACAAATGATGAATATTATAAACAATATAATTGTTTGAATAACCATTTTTTTCGCATGATTGAAAAAACTCCTAGAGATATGGCCGAGACGAATCCAGATATGTCTTCTGTTTTTTGATAGGACAATTACTTTTTTTTAAAAATAATTTCCCCAATTTCCAAATCTATATACAATACCTATTCATAGGATTTTCATAGTGAGAGTGCAAGAAGAAGCTCTGGCACGAGCGGTTAGTGTTGAACACAATTTTTTTTCATAGCACTAGGGGCTCGTGCATAAATTACGTAACGCAATTTTCCGACAATTTTGACCCCCCTCCATGTAACGCTTTTTCCGACTTTTCCCTGTAGTTTTTCACCATTATGTAACACTCAGCTAGACCCCCCCTCCTCCCAAAAAGTGTTACGTAATTTATGCACGACCCCTAGCCAAAGTTGCCAACACATTGCCCGCTCGTGAATTCACACGAGCGGCTCGTGTGAATTCACGAGCGGGCAGTGTGTTGGCAACTGTGGCTAGTGGCTAGTGGCTCGTGCCAGAGCTTCTCCGTGTGAAGGGGGTAAAAACAATGTTTAAATTCGTGTTTTTTCATTTTGAAAAATTTATTTGGCGTCTATAACATTCGAGTTACAACATCTAGTTGTCCTTTGAGATAAATTGTTGTTTTATATTTGCTTAAACAAATTATGAATATTATAAACAATATAATTGTTTAAATAATCCTTTTTTTCGCATGATTGAGAAAACTCTTAGAGATATGGCGGAGACGCATAAAACAATACCTTTAGATTTTTTTTCGGCTTTTGGTTTGTTCTAGCTATATGTCCGAATGTTGAAATGTATATGCAAAGGCTTTTTTGTTATATAGTGACAGTGGGGGGATAAAATCAATGTTTAATTGATGTATTATTCTCCATCAGTGGTTTGTTAGACTTGAAAAAGGGTGCTATATTCAGTTAGTTTGTGTTTATTTAGTGTTAGTTGAAGTTATTGTACATTAAACAATGAAAAACGTGATTTTTTTATAAACATTCTATTTGTTTAAATAATCATTTTTTCGCGATGATTAAAAATACTCCTGGGGGTATTTTATTGAAGTATCTACCAATGTCCTTGAAACTAGTTTCAGACTGATACATTTTTTTGTATTGAATTCTGAATTGTTTATAACAATTAAATTGTTTAAATATATTTTTTTTGCATAATTCGAAATCTCCTAGAGATATGGCCGAGACGAATCCAGATATGTATTTAGTTTTTTGATAGGGCAATTACTTTTTTTTAAATGAATTCCCCAATTTTGAAATCTATATGTATAGCTAAATTCAGGGTCGTTAATTTTTGAGGTTTTTTTTTGGAGGTTTCTCGTTTCTTTGAGAAAGTTTTCGAGAGTAATACAATAACTACCAGTGCAGAAAAAAGGAAAAGTTTCAAGAAAAAAACAGTAACAATATACAATTCAACAATTTTTACTATGTTAAAGAATGAGTATCTTTTAATATCGCAAATTAATAGCATTTACTGGATGATATGACATCACTAATAAAATGTGAACACCCATTGCTGTACATTTTTAAATGAGAGTGAATAAAAATAACAAGTATGTTCAGAGGTAGATGTTCACAATTATTAATCAGGCCGAAGCATTCGGAAATGTCAATAATTCGCGATCACAGCATAATACCTCATTTGAACAAGTATTTATTGTTTAAACAATTTTTCAGAAATGCTACCATTGTGTGCCGAATCGTTTGAAAAAACTTCAATCTTTTCAATTTACTGATTAAAAAAAATAATTTTATTATTAATAATTTGCATTATATTACACTATGTCACAAAAACTTATAAAATTCGTATTTATTGGACTTTTATGGCATTTATTCATGTATTTTTTGGCACTGATTCTGTAACTGACATTATTTTTTTCGTAATAGTAATATTTCCGGAAATGTTCATTATTTAATGTTCAATCTTCAAACATCACATAAAAAACGAAGAAAAGCTATATCGCGTACGTACAAGGACGTAAAAAAAATCAGGTCATTTTTGCTTTTTAAACCTTTTTTCATCAAAAACGCGAGAAGATACAACATTTTCGCCTCCAGGTACATATTCTACGGAAAAAATGCTGGCATGTCCCATCCATTAATAATGAAGAAAATCTTGTTGCTCAATGAGTGCTCCATGAGTTCTCTCTTCTTTAAAGTTCTTTCAAGATGAAGGATTTTGTGACATCGTTCAATTGAATAATCCTCATGTGCGATTCTATGTTTTCAAAGGACTCAGTGATATCTAGAACTTCTATGAAAATTATTTTACGTTTATTATTATTTCAAGACGACTAATACGTACATGAAGTTTTCAACATTCAAATGACCGAAATGTTACATCACTGATAGTTATCGAGCTTCACATGCTGAGTTGTGGCTTCAGTTAAAATTAGCATTACTACAGGTTTTCAGCTAAAATTACCAGGCACAAAATTTAGTTTTTGCGGCATATATAAGCACTAAATAAGCACGAAATTCCTGCGCCAAGTAGAATTTGATATCACTAATAGTTGCCGAGTTTCTCATACAAGAGTCATCTGAAACCAGCATTGCTACACATTTTTGGAGAAAAAAAGTGCTCGAATTGTGTGCATAGCACGAATCCAGAGCACTTATAATTAGCACTAAATTCCTGCGCATACCGGAGTTGTAGCTTCGGCTACACTAGCGTTACTACCTGTTTTTTATCAAAGTTACCAGGCACAGCAATTTTTTTCTTCATCTTAAATTAGCACAAAATAAGCAGTCAGTTATGACATAACGCCCATATCGATATGCCAATGCTGTGATTCCAGCTTCCGGGACCTGGAAGGTTTGTATTTTTCGGCTAGTTTAACGAAGTACCTAACTTGTTTAATTACAATTTCAATATTGTTATCGGTCGTGCAACGTTTTGCAAATTTAAAATTTGTTATATTCCGACATCTCCAACATTTGCTCCCCAAAACCGCAACATGTCCTATTCTTGCAGGCATTTTATGAGTCGAATTGCAAAACATTCGTTATTTTCGCTGGGGAGTGATGAACAAAATAATAATTTGTTTATAATTAGTAATGTTGCCAAGTTGTGAATAGTTTGCAAATGTAATATGACGTTGGTAATAAGTTATTTATCACTGAGTACGATTTGCGAATCGTTTGTAATTTTTCGCTAGTTCACAAAAGTAACTAATTTGTTTAATTGCAATTTTAATATTATTGCCAGCCAAGCAACGTTTAGCAGAAATTTGATAATTTTCAGATCTCGATATTTATAACATTTGCTACCAAAAAACGCAACCTCTGCAATTTTCGCTGAAATTTTAGGAGTTGAATTGCAAAAAATGTTACAATAATTTGAAAAACGATAATTTGCGTTACGTGTTTAGTTTTGCAAATCATACAATAGTTTCTTCTTAATGAGAAAGAGCAGAAACAACAGTCTGCAAACCCTTCGGTATTTTCGTTCTGAAGTGATTAAAAAAATGGTAGTTTGTTTATAATTATTAATGTTGCCGCATCACGAACGTTTTGCAAATTTAATACAGGATAGAGACTGAGCTTATAGTTACTCACTCAAGTTTGCAAAATGTTCTGAATTTTCGTGAAGCAAGGGGGGGAAAAATTTTGCAAAATAATTTTGAGAAACAAATTGCCGACCCGATCATGTTTAACATATAAAAAAACAACTGTACCATTTTTTTCAAGACCTTCGGAATTTTCGTAATTTGACTCAATTTTTATGTCTCATTCCACTGGCCTAAAAGCTCAGGAGTAAAAATTGGAAACACAGCCAATGCTTAAAATGTTGTGTTTTGTATTTAGTGAAATTATCTTTCTAACTTGTGTTTTAAAGATTTTGCCGAGCAGGTGTCGACTTTTTAAATATAGAAATAAACTAGAAAAAAATCCACGAGACGAAATGAGATTTAAAGTCATTTTTCAAATTTTGGAATTCGGTATTTGACATGATAAATTTTTTCACTCGTGATTTCAGAATTGTTGTGTATGTCTGGAATTTTCAGACTTAGAAATACACTAGAAACAAACGCGCAAGACCCAGGAGTCGAAATTACAATTACAGTGGTTTTCCAAAATTTTTATTTGTTCTTTGATAGAATATAGCCTTCACTCGTGATTTTATGATTTTCTTGAGCATGTCTGGAATTTTCAAGCATAGAAATACTCTAGAAAAAAATCGAGAAAGCCCAGGAATTGAATAAAAAATAAATAATAAATTACTGTAATTCTAATTTCGAATAATGGGTCTTGTGCATTTTTTTTCTAGTTTATGTCTAAGCCTAAATACAATATTTTTACATATAAAAAGCTCACACGTGCTTGGATAAATGTTTAATCCACAAGTTATAAAGATTATTTCATTGAATACGAGAATCAAAAATGGTAAAATTTGTTGTATTTACTCTTTCGATTCCTTGGTCTTGGCGATTTTTTCCCTTGTGCATTTTTGTCACTGAAAAGTTTTGAAGTACCCAGAAATTTCTTTTATTCACAAACCCATTAAATTTTTGTCCGAAGACAGGGGCGAAGTGAATCAGAATTATTTTCCAGAGAAATGATTGATTTAAATCTGCAAAAAATTGAGGATTTTTCTGAAATTCAGGTACGTAAAAAAAATCAAACCTCAAGATAAGTTGAAAATTCTGCAAACAAGAAAAATTTTCAACCGTTTTTTCGAGTACGGGTAACCAAGCTGCACGTGGATCGATTTCAAATCAATTATACTTTTTCAGAACCCCAATAAGCTTATTTTACGCGTTGTAGCGATATCAAATTTCAAAAGTGTTTATTTTTGACCCACTCTACTGGGAAATTGGAGAAGAATTTTATTATTCACCGTGCTTACCGTAAAAAGTAATAAATAGAAATGAATAGGTTCGAATTTATGACGGATCTCACAGATTCCAGTAAGATTGAAGATGATTTGAAAAGGTAGGTATAATTTTGTCGCCATCGTGTCCCACAAATTTAGACACTTTTGTAAAGACAGGTGCACCACCTGAGGTGGCAATGTCGCCTTCATGCCGGGACCCTTCCCCCTCACCATAAACTGCAACTAAAATATCGCACGTTCCAAAAGAAAAAACGACAGCGATATCGGGTACCCGTTGTTTTGTTCGAATCTAATTCCGGAAGAAAAATCTGTTTCAAACTTTGAATTTTTTAATTTTTTAAAATTATTATTCGAATTTAAATTTAATTAATTTAATTCAATTTTTTTTTAAATTCAAAATTTAAAATTAAATCTAAAATTGAATTTCTAAATTTTAATATCTAGGTTTAACCTCCTAATATTTGTAGATCATCGTTTCATAGATAAATATCCAGATATCAATTCCAATTTTTATTTATTTCATTGTATACTATAAAACTGAATAATGGATGATATATATTTAGTAATGAAGAAAATTACATTTTCATCAAATTGCTGATTTGAACACTCTTTCAATATGACATAATGAATTTTTAAGCAATATTGAAGCTGAAATATATCGAGAATTATTCAGGCTTCTATTTGGAAATTATAAAAATTTGCAACAGTACGATTGAAATGTACATTTGTCCATTTTTTAATATTCGAATTTGAAATTATGTCATTTCCTTCGTTTTTAACTTTAAAATGTTCAGCCGATAAGTGTTACAAATTGAAATGGGGCAATTTTGAAAAATCTGTTTCCGAAAAGAAAATCGAAAATGTCTTATAACCCGAGGCCTGATATGGAAATTAAGAATAGATGAATTAAAAGTATTATGAATAAATTGGTGTTATATTATCCGTTGGGACTATTTTTATATTTATACAATACTTGAGATGTTGGACATGTTATTTTAACCAATCAGCGAAAATATTTAAATATATTTTAAGAGGGAACGTGCAAAATTAATGACATTAGTAGCATTTTTGTCAAAATAGTATCATCGCTGAAAAAAGTGGCCAATAGTGACAATAGTGTCAGAATGCCGAAACCTGTAAATTACATTTTTTATGAACTAGCTGTAAATGTCTGGATGTTTATTTCATAACATTAATAAAATAAAAAATGTGAAAATATGTTGATAAATTTTTTTCAAATATCAGATATTAACAAATTTTTGAAACAATATTTAATAATTCAAAAAGGTATATATTTAATGATTCTGAATTGAAAACGCTCAAAATCAAACGATTTTAGATTACCTAGGCAAAATTTGGACAAAAGCACAATATTTCTAATGTAATAGAAAAGAATTTCACTCGTCTCACTTCTTAATAGAAGACTTTGAAATTGAATAACTTTAAACTGAAAATTTTTTCATCAGGTACTGTCAAAATACGAAAATTTTGAAAGAAAAATTTTAAAAGTCGACATTTGCATTGGAAAGGAGTTTTTGTTATATCAGTACTGCTTTAAAGCGTTCAAATTCTAATAATTTAAAATTGAAAGCTTCAGAATTTAATCAATTTGAAATTAAAACTGATTACAATTCTAAAATTAAAAAGTGAAAAACTAAATTGAATTCTTCAAAGTCAAAGCTTCTGAAATTTCAGGATTTCAAATTGTTAGTACAAGCTGAAAAAATTTTCAATCATAGACTTTTACAATTGAATAATTCTAAAAAAAATGTTAGAAATAAAGAACTTCTAAGTACGCAACATTAAAAATAAAAACATTTCTTATACGAAGTGTTGAAAATTAAGCAAATCTCAACTTCATTAAAAACTGGACCAATTTTTAAATACCTAGAATTGCGATATTAAAACTTTTTTTAAATCTTCCCCTTTAAATTTTAAATAATTTTACGTGAATTAAAATCGTCTAAGCATTAACATTTTTCCAATTGACAATTGTATTTTTCTCAATTTCAATTGCAAAATTATACTTCTAAAAGAGAACAATGTAAAGTTCAGCGTTCAACATGAAAATTTAGAACCCAAAATGTTAACCAGTCAGGATTGAAAAAATGTATTCAAGTACTGAGGTCTCAATTTCATATCAAACAATTTTTATCTGTTTGGATTTTAAGAAGACCATAATTTTTAACTTTTTAAATACAAATCATTCAACTTTTAACCAGTCATTCAGAATCTTCATTCATTATTTGAATATTCCAATCAAATATATTTGAAATGATTCATTCGTGAAAATCTTCAACTAAAGGTTTGAAATATTATCACGTTGGAAATTTTGAAATATAATGCAAAAGAAGATCGCTATGCTTCCAATTTTTCAAATTGCACCATTCAAGGCTTCTAATTTTGAAATTCTTTTTTTCTTTGAGTTGAATTTCAAGTATTCAATATTTAATTTTAAGTTGTTTTATTACGATTCTACGAATTCAAAAATTAAAAAAAAAAACAGAAATTATTTTTCTTTGACATTGAAACCAAACAACTCAGCATATTGAAATATAAAATAATTACATTTAAAACTGACTATCAAGGCTTTTAATAACAAATTTTGTAGTTTTACAAGATTTGATAGTGAAACTAATTTAACATTTTTAATATTTATCTAATATTGTATTATTATTATTTTAGTTGGCTGAATTCATTTCCAGTCGGGCAGGCTGTACATGTTCAAAACACAGAATCATTTTCGGAAGAAATATGTTTTTTTTTCAAAGGAGTTTAGACGACACGTATTTCACAAATTTAACGAAAATTTTATTTTAAAGATGGGAGTATTTGAACTTTCAAAACCTGTGATGCCCTTTATCAGAATTTATTGAGAGACAAAAATTGAAATGTGCAGTATCTAAAACAACATAGGAATTTAACATTTTCTTTTTGACTCTGATAGATCTTTTCATTCTAGTTTGAAAACTATATTAATGTCATATATATTAATGTCAGATAGTTGGGCTTTTTTCCTGGAATTTTCAACTTTATGGCATCCTTCACTTAGAGATATGATAATTAATGCAAGTTACTAAAAATAGTTGTTTAAACAATTTATTATTTTTGAAAACTATCGTCTTTCAGATAAGTGTTAGAAAGTTCCGTTTTTTTCTGAAATGGTTAACTTTGCTTTGCCTTGCTAGTTATGAACAAATACTATATAAACATGATAGAACAATATATTTTAAACAATAACTTTTTTTTCGTGAGTATATTTTGCTGGGGGGGGGGGGCTGATAACAAAATATGTTCAATTCCAAATTGTTCTTCTACGCTCTGCAATGAACTCCTTGTTGTAATTGAAAACAAAATTTTCACAAGTCATTTGCAGAGCTAGTCCTCCCATCTACCACTAATTATTTCATTCCTGTCTGTGTCTTTTGTGTGAGATAGCTTTTTTGTGATTAATTTTTTCAAACATTGCGAAAAGAGCAAAAATAATTCACTTAAGAAAGTAAAATATCATTTCAAACATTATTTTTGTTGATGTTCACTTGTTATTTGTTCATAACTGAAAAGTCAAAGCAAAATTAAGATTACAAAAAAAAAAAAAAAAAAAAAAAAACTTTCTATCATTACTCCAAGAGAAGATAGATATAAACAATAATACATTGTATAAATAAGCATGTTTTTTAACTTGCATTAATCATTACCCCACTAAGTGAAAAGTGGACAAAAATCTTAAGGGTTCAGAAAAAACCGCAACTTTTCAGCACTTATCTTATATATTCAACTGGCTTTAGTTGAAAATTGAACACCAAGTGAAAAATCAAAAACAAACTACAATTTTCTAGCATTGTTGAAAACCCCCTAAAAATCATAATTAGCGCTAAAAACTCGCAAAACCCATTTTTTCACATATGGGTTTTTTTGGAACCCTATGAAACAGACTTAGTGGGGTGATATTTGACAATTGATATATTTGACTTGTATTCAATGGCTATTTGTGAAGAGAAGTTTTGTGTTTCAACTCAATTCAGCTAATATTGACGATTCTGAATAAAATGTACAAAAAGGTATTTTTTCCTAATGGGAAATATGTGTTAAACATCATGGGCTTGCGACACTTCTGAATATCATTTTTTCTAAACCGAAGAAATGGATTTTTTTGTGTCGACTTTTTAAATATAGAAATACACTAGAAAAAAATCCACGAGACCTATGAGTCGAAATGAGATTTAAAGTTGAATGTGTGGATTGGAACAAATTTCCGGGCGCTGTGTATGAGAATTCGAGAAATGAAAAAATGTTGACCACCCTCGATTATATATTGTCACCGACGAGATGTATTTTCTCGGAGGAAGGACCCCCCCCCACCTCTCCCCCTTCCGGGGCTAATATTAAAATATCTGCAATTCCAAATCTTTCTTTTACGTTTTGCAATAAACTTCTTGTTTTAATGCAAAACAAAACTTTCACAAGTCATTTAATGACCTAGTTCTCTCACCTCACTAAGTTTAAAGTGGACAAAAAGTTAAAAATTTCAGAAGAAAACAGCAACAATCTGGCATGAATATAGATGAAGATGGTTATAAACAACAATAATTTGTTCGTATTATTATTTACTTAAGGGTGTTGGTTAACTCCGACTTAAATTTTTTTTTATAGGCACGGCACTGACTCCATATCTAATTTTTCCCAAGTATTTGAGAGCGAAAGAAAGAAAACTTGTCAAATATCCGGGGTTTTGCGAGATCCTCGGATCAACGAAATTTATAGGAATGAAGCCTTTTGCTGAGGGAAAAACTATTTTCGCGGAAATGATTAATTTTTCGAAAGGGAGAAATCTGCGGATAGCAGAAGACAGCATTTGAACGGCGGGAAACGTTTGCAAATTTATTTTTTTACTCACAATTCTGACATCACAGAAGTATTTCCAGACGCTAGCTAATATTCGAAGACCCAAATCTTGATGATGGCGAACCTAAATTTCGCGAAATACGTCGCGAAATGGAGAAAAATGTGGAACAAAATTGAGATGTCCTGTGTATGTGAGGACCATAAGACTGTATTGGTAAGCAGCAAAGCAAACTCGTCTACAGACCGGGTGTCAAAGTCAAATTCGCGCTCCGAATCTCCAATGCTCTGAAGTCCGCACCATACATTGCCACTCGCGAAATCGTGGCGCAAATATTTAAAAAGTTTTTGAAGACAGCAACTGCAAATGCACCAATTTTATAGATAAATCAATTTATGATTGTATGTATATTTGTAAATTTACCCAATTTCAAATTATAACTTTGAAATTATGATTTGAAAATTTTGAAATTATAAATTATAAATTTATCAAGTTATCCAGCAATAAATTCCGAAACCATCAAATTCGATTTCTGGAATTTCGAAATTAGGCCGTCTGCAAATTTATTTATAAATTCCAAGTTTATCAAGTGGTCCAACTATAAATT
Source organism: Andricus quercusramuli (assembly GCA_932178445.1). NCBI lineage: Eukaryota > Metazoa > Arthropoda > Insecta > Hymenoptera > Cynipidae > Andricus > Andricus quercusramuli. The sequence goes on along the minus strand of CAKNXH010060790.1, from coordinate 132,894 downwards.
AATTATATGAAGAAGCTTGTAACGGGGGACACGGATAGTGGTTATCTTTTGTGAGCGAACAGGGCCTCATTTGAGATAAAAAAAGCTGAAATAGTTTACTAAGATGGAAAGCGGTTTACGAGAAAAAAGGGTTACAAGAAATCCGCGCAATATAACTATCGGTTTGAATTATAGGTTTAAAGAGTGAGGACAAGGCTACCGAATCTGCCGTCATGCATTCGCGTCCTCGTACTCTCGTCAATTTTTTTTTGTTTCTAATTTTTTTAAATTCATTACCGTGAATATGCATAAATATTATAAAAATATTAATACATATGAAACGCTGAAAGCAAAAGAGAACTAAAAAAAAAACGTACGCA
>CAKNXH010060790.1:116062-132525 GCA_932178445.1 Andricus quercusramuli | reverse complement strand
TTATACTGATTTAATTGATTTCATACAATCTATTGATTTTTTTTATTCATTTCATCGTATGTTTCAACCCAACCCTGGCGGACCGTCCGAACGCAAACATTACGCTACAGCGTAACGGTAAAGTAACGGTAAAGTAACGGTAAAGTAATGGTAAAGTAATGGTAAAGTAATATGGCATTATAATTGATAAAAGAAACAAAATTAATATGTAAACTGTTGCAATTATAATAAAGCGTTAAAATTTACGTTAAATGGTCATGCCGTCATTGCAACAACTTGCTTTCTCATCGTTGAAAAATAAAAAAACAAATTGGCTGTCATTCAAGTCAGACCCCTGCAGACTGGCAACCCACTTGAAGCCCCGTTAACGGGTTGCCAATATGCAGGGGCCCGACTGCAATGACAAAGACTATGTTTTTTTATTTTTTAACGCTGCAAAAGTAACTTGTTGCAATTACGGCATGGTCATTTAACGTAAATTTCAACGTATTATTATAATTGCAACAGTTTGAATATTAATTTTGTTTCTTTTATCAATTATAATGCCATATTACTTTACCATTACTTTACCGTTATGCTGTAGCGTAATGTTTGCGTTCGGCCGGTCCGCCAGGGAACCTAGTTTGAATTCCTTTATCACTTTTCATCAACCCTTTCCTGTCGTTTGGCTGGAATTGTGGAGGCGTCCAAACTGACATCTTTTGAATGACTCTCAAGATGTTTATTATTTCCACTTAAATTCCACTAATAGAATTTAAGCTTTTTGTGGGATTTCGCGTATTCAATTCCCCTCATCCAAGGCTCCTTTAGTGGAACCTCCTTCTTTTGTATAATGCGAAATATGCTTATATCTCTTGATTGCAATACAAAATTGAAATTTATTGTGGGGTGGATTGGCCTTTCAGGTAATAATGTTCAACTCAACTCAATTTAGTTTTACAAAATTTTTAATCACCTTTATTCTGTCACCCCCATATTAATTTTGTCCTAAATGGAGAGCGACATGTATACCCATAATTTACTATATTAGGAACGATACAAACTTACCGCTTTAGATGTTCATTCTTTCACAACTAAACTACCGAAAGAGAGGAAGGCAGTTCAATATTCCAATATTTGTGAAGGTTCCGTTCCCGGGTTTGGGTAAGTTTGTTTAAAATTTTTATTTAAATTGTTTCAATATTCTAGTCTTATATTATTTATTAGTTCTAGTTTGTTTTTATTTTATTTAGATTGGCATCTTATTTGGGTGTAACAACATTTGTTACATTGTTTCAGGGTGCATAATCTTCCCTTTTTTTTATCGAAATATTTACGATTTTTTTTGATAATCTAACCATTATTGAATAATAATTATAGCAGTTATAGCACTTAAATGAATTATTCATGAATAAATTTAAGTATAAGTTTATAGTGCTGACGATGAAAAAAAGTTAATACTCCTGAAAAATAATTTGAAGATGAAGCATTTTAAAGCAATTTGAAAATATGAAACTGGTGACAGAAGTTATTATCCGATATAAAATTGGAACAGTCTCAAAATATATAGTTCCTTTTAAATAGGTAGTACAAGATTGACAAATTTTGTTTGAAATGTAAATTAGTTAAATACCTAATTAAGATAATGTAACTCTTCCATTTCTGGCTGGAAATTTGTATTTTTTATTAAAAGTTGATATTTTTTGGTGAAAATTTCATGTATTTTGTTGAAATATCGTCTTTTTGTTGGAATTCAACTATTTTTTATGGCAAATTAGTATTTTTTTTTGTTTGTTAAAAACTAGGTATATAACTGATAATTTTAATGTTTGGTTGAAAATTAACGTTTTGAATAAAAATTAATTAATTTTTTTTTTAACGAGAATATATCTATTCAACTTTTGGCTAAGAACTGATGTTCTCTATTAAGCAATTCAACTGTTTTGTGAAAAAAATTATCTTATTCCTTGAAAATTTAAAATTTCGGAAATTGAAATAAAACAAAATTGTTTTTGCTCAGTTGAATATGTCGAACTTGAAATTTCATTCAGCTTGTACGTTTCGATTAACTTTTAGAATTTTTATTTCGCTCTACTGAGGAGTTCATTTTTAATTTTACATTAAAAGTATTAATTATAGTGTAGATGAATTGACAAATGTTGGAACAATATTTATGAGAACTTATTAAACATATCAAAAGTTTGTATTTAACTAATTTTAATTTTTCTCTCACTTTTTTTTTTTTTTTTAATAACTCCTCAATGGCAGAAATCATTAAAAAATCTTTGTAGATTATTTTAAAATGTAACATGTCTTATAAAAAGATTGCTATTTTTGACATATACAAATAAATGTTTAATCTTTGATTAAAAATTTATGATTTTTAGTGGAAAATTTTTATTTATTTATTAAAAATTTTTTTTTTATTTAGAACGTTTCAAAATGCTCGAAAAGTTTTTAAATTTTTGTGTAAAATAAAAAAAATCTTCAGAATCTAAAAATTTGCTCACATTTTCCTTGTTTACTAATTACTCAATCGTCATTCATTGATTTTTTTTTCAAAAATAGCACGATCGTTTATTTTAATTTTATGAGAATTTTTTAAGAATTTATGTCAAATTTGAGTTTTAATCAAGCTCAATTCGAAACAAAAAAAATTTTTTTATTCAAAAAAATACTCTTTAAATTTGGTCAATTTCTATCTTTGATTACAAATTTAATAAATGCATTGTTCAACGTAATAATCCAGAATTTCAAGTTGTAGCTATTTAAAATTACCAATTTTTTTTTATATGATTTCTGCAACAGAAAAATTCAGTCAAGAATTCTAAATTTAAATATTACGAGAAATATTGTAATCCTTCAAAATTTAATTATTCTAAAATTCAACATTTCTATACGTTTAAAATTCAAGAATTTTCAATTGTGATTCTTCAAAATTGTAAAATTTTGAATTGCTGAACCATGGCAATTTATAATATATGCGATTTCGGCGTTTGTCGCATTATCACCTGCGTCGTTTCTTTTATTTATTTTTTTATTTATTTGTATATTTTTTTTAATTTTCGGTTTGAGTAAAATAAAATTGGAGTATTATATACCGATACAACACTCGAATAGGATTATCAATTTGATTGAAGGAGTTTTTGAATTGTGGATGATTCGAACCAATGTATCTAAATTATTACATTTTCACAAAAAGGAAGATGAAATAATAAAAAAAAAATTTAATTTCTAAAATTGCTACTTTTAGTGCATTCTTCTCACAAAATTTTTTCGTTCGAATAAAAGATTTCTTTCAAGAAATGGAGGTAGAATTATTTAGACTCGATTAAAAGAAATCAGAAAATATTCATAAACAAAACCCTGTAGATTGGAAAGAATCCTTTGTTTAGTGTCCTCTTATTTCCTTTCTATTTTTGAATAAATTTTTTATCGTTATTTTCGACTGAAATCATCTTTTGCTTGGCGGAGGGGGAAATTAAAATGAGTGTTTTTAATTTTTAAGGATTATTCCTATTTTATTTTATTCGGGAATCATTTTCAGTGTGTTCACCCTCATCCAATTTTATTTTCTTTCTTCGCCATACTTTTAGCGTTCATTTACTTTTTATTCATTATTTACCCTGCATGCGGGAGCGACCATTCCCATTTCCTATTTCCTTACTATTATCCTAAGATAGTTTATCTTTTTATTCCAGCTCATGTCTACTATTATCAGAGTAGTCAATTACTTTTCTTTCATTATTTTAGTTTAAACGGGTTGTAAGCTTTGAACTCGTCACTGAATTTCAGCCGACTTTTGTTTTAATGCGAGTGCAGTTGACTTCGCCATTACAGTGGACATGTTTTGGTTTGTGACCTGTTTCACATCTGTATTCCTAGGAGCAGTTGTGGTTGGTTCTGGAGTGGGAGTTGATAGGTTAGTGTAGCTTTCTCGTTGATCCATAATAATTACTTCACTGTTCGAGTCCAGCCCTTGCAGATTTTTATTATTCTTTGATGTTCGTGTCCAGCAGCAGCACTTCCATTTAGTGAGGGTTTCGAAGATATAGGTGTGCCCTATGTATAGTATGAAGGCTAGTGAGAGAAATCCTAGACCAATATAGGAGCCATGAATCAATTTATTCTGACTACTCCGCAGCTCCTGCTGTAGACTTATCCCGTATAGTTGGTTTTCTAATTCGTCCAGGTATTATATATATACATAGGTATATCCATTACTATTCTCATTGATCCATTTTTGCAGATTATGATGACATTGGCGAGTGCAACGAGTTCTTCAATATTTACTTGGGGTCCAGGAACAGGGAAGTCTAGATTTCCTGCGTGATCCTGTATGCTCCTGTAGATAGGTTCCAGTTGTTCTGAAGTTAGGAGTGAAGGATGCAATTCTCCGTTTCTGGCCGAGTGATTGACATCTAATAGTTCGTGCGAAGACCATATATAATCTGCTAAGCCTTCTACTATTGAATGCAGCATTGCTTCAATTTTTCCGGTGACATTTAAGTAGAATACTGTTTTTTTTTTGCTTCGTTGATGTAGTCCAGCACTCGGGTAAGTTCTGCTTTTATTACTTCTTGTTCTTCTCCTAATTTTTTACTCCTTGTGTGCATTTCCTCTAGTTGAGCCCTAACCACGTGTGTTTGTTTTCCCATTAGGTGAGATAGATTGGCAGTTGCGTGATTCAACTCTTCGATTTCGGCCTCAATCTGCTGCCCATCATCGTAGGTCAGGAGACCTGCGACCGGTCCAACCATTCCTCCCAGGAATCCTAACATCGGCGTCGTTCTACGTTTTCTCATTGCTGGTAGCATTTTGTCCAGGTAGTTTTTTTCCACAAGTTTACTTAGGTCCTTCATTTCTTCTTGGATTCTTGCTTTTGATCTTTCAGCTACTTTGAATTTATATTCGAGATGGTAATTCCGGATAGCCCAGGTGCAGTCGTATTCCTTCAATGATTGGCAATATCCAGGCAAATTTTCAAATCCTTTTTGATATGCCTGTAGAGCCTGATGCAATTTATTCACTTCTAGGAAAATTAGTATTTTCCATGTTGCAGTTATTCGTCTCATTTCCGCTACATATTCGTAGTAAATGCCAGTGCTCGAATTGAATGCGGTGACTCGTACCCCTGGTCTATCAGCATACTCATGGGCAGAGATAATGGGAAATAGCGAAAACAAAATTCCAAAGTACTTCATGGCCCCTGTTGGATACCTAAAAAGAAAATATATTAGTGATATTTATTATTTGTTGGGGAAGTTGAAGAGGCGTCCCTGCGATCTGGATTTACAGCTTGATTTCTATTTTTCTTTTATTATTTTTATTTTCATTTGCATACCATTTTTATTACATGGGGCGCACCTCCAACTTCCGCTCTCTTCTGCACATAGCAGCAACAATTTTCTTTTAACAGTAAGTTATCAGAAGCTTGTCTGCATGTTTAGAAAAGCACTCTCCATTTTCAGTCTCCAAGGTTACATTGTTGTTAGGTGTAATTCCCACAACTGTATATGGACCGTGTGCTCGGCTATCAAATTTACCCTCTCTAGCGTCTATAACTACGTATACACGATCTCCTACTTTGGCATTTAACGGTCGAGCTCTTTTGTCATATATTTCTTTAGATCGAAGCTTAGCTCTGATAAGATTTTTAGCGGCGAGCTTCTGGATCTCGGAAACTCGTACAATCAGATCCCGTAAATAGACTCCATAGGTTTCGATTTCTTCTCCTTGTTGAAAAGCGCTCGGTGTCCTAGCTACTCGTCCAAACACTAATTCATAGGGAGTGAAGTTGGTGGCCTCATGGACCGAAGTCTTATAAGCAAACATGGCGAATGGGAGCAATTGATCCCAATCATCATAGTTGGTAGCATAGTGCTTAATATGGTCAGTCAGTACTATATGGCTTCGTTCCAGAGAACCGTTGGTTTGAGGTCAGTATCCTGATGTCGTTAATCGTTTTACCTTAAAAAGGTTCTCGAGTCTTTTCATCACCTTGCTGATGAAACATTCTCCTTTGCCTGTCAGGATGCACCTGGGTGCTCCGTATTGAGAAAATAAGTTGATGGCTACTGCATGAGCAATAGTGGTTGATCTTAGATCGGTAATTGGCACAGCAATACAATATTTGCTGAAATTGTCTTGCATGGTGAGAATGTGGCGATTGCCATTGGGAGTAGTTGGCAGTTTTCCCACCGTGTCCAATGATACCTTGTCGAACGGCTCAGTAGGGGTATCCGTTATTATCATTGGTTCTCGAGTTCGGGCACGTACTAGTTTTTGTTCGAGGCAACTTTTACACCTTCGAATGTAATCAGTAACTTCTTCACGGAGTCCCGGCCAGGTATACCTTTCCCTAATTCTTTTGTAGGTTTTTGTTATCCCTTTATGGCCTCCAATAAGGCTTCCGTGATATTCAGAGATAATTTTTGGACGTAACTCATTAGAGGGAACTCCTATTTTTCCGTAGCATAGGTTAATAGTGATAACCTCATCACTTGGGTTTGTTTTTGACAAAATTTCCGCCATTTTATTTTGAGGAAGTGGTCCTAGCAAATCTCCTGAATTCGCCAGACAACATATAGCTTGCTTGTCTCGTTGTGAAGCTATGAGAAGATTTGTAAGTCCTTTTTCACTTCATCCCAGTCGAGTTCATCATTGTGATTTTTCTTTATCACGATTGAATAGGTCTTTTGTCGACCATGGGGAGTGGCTAGGACTTGACCTTTCTCTGGTCTGCGTTCCCAAAAGTCTTGTATGTTAAGACGTTCAGTAGCAATGAGAAGTTTGGCAATTTGATTTGCTGGTTCGCAATCCTCTGATAAGAAATGTGCATAATTGTCGTGTTTATAAGTCAATGGTTCCGTCCATTGGTGTATGATTTCTGGTTTTGGGTAATCTACTTTAATGGATTCCTCTTCATTCTCGTAGTTTAAAGGGGGATCAGGGGGATCTATATTAGGAACTTCTATGTCAATACCATAGTGTGTCGGTGGTGTATACGATTCAACAGTTGTTTTCGCGATTGCTTCCGAAGCTTGCAAACGTCGTGGTTGGAGATCCGCATTTTTTTCTGGAGTATCAATATCGGTCTTCGACATCTCCTTGGTACCTCTGGACGTGAATGGAGTTGACATAGCTGTTGGACCATTCATTGGCATGGGTGTTGGATACCAAGACTTTCTCGTGGGATCGGATTTGTTAGTTGGCGATACAAATTCCTCTACTTGATCATTGAAATGTACCGTGCTCTTCCGGGCCACCCCGGATTTCGGTACTGGTGATTGAGTCTCGAGTGATGTTTCCTCATTCATCTCGCAAGTAGTATTGGATGTCTCAGGGACAAGTTTGGGATCAGTTTCTTCTGCAGGGTTTGCGCGGCCATTTTTTTCATAGTCTTGAAGAAACTTTTGTACCCTTTCTGCAAACTAGTCATCATCATACCCTCTACACGGGTCAAGCGAGTGTAGTGCTTCAAGAAATTCCTTGTCCTCTTCGCCCTCTGAGACATGCGTACGCTCTAATCCGTCATGGTCCCATAGCACAGATTCCGGTGCGGTAGTCGACAAATCTACTACACGTCTGGAGACAGACTCGTCGAACTGGGAGAAGGATTTTTGTAGTTCTTCCCTTAAATCGTTCCTATTGAATCCTTCGTGACCCTGTGTTATGTTGGGATCTATTGATCCCTGTGCATTCTCTTCTTCGCTACTTTCGGTGTCAAATCCTGTTGCGGTAACATCTAACACAATGGGTTTGGATGCTGAAGATACGGGTTCCTCTTTATCTTTTTCGGGTGCCTCTGGAGGGATATCCGGTGGTTCCTTATTGATTCCCTCTCGAGCGAAACGGTCGGCTTCTTCGTTTCCCTCATTTCCTTGGTGACTAGGCACTTGATTCTATATCACCTCTAAGGGTTCGAGTGCCCTTCTTAGTTTTTAAAATTCTAATCGGTTTTTAACCGGTTTATTGTCGTGCGTTTTCCACTCATTGGTTTCCCATTTTGGGATCCATTTGGTTGCGCTATCGATTACGAACTTTGAGTCCGTGTTTATACGTATTTTCTGAATTCCCGCTGCTTGAGCTTGGCGGGCTGCCTCTATGACTGCTTCCATTTCGGCGGCATTATTGGTTTGTCGACCCCTAGCGGATCGAGATATATTCAGTGGATGCTTGTGTCCGAACCAAACTCCTATTCCAGCCTTGGAATCCTCTCTTCCATTATAGGTGCAGGCTCCATCTATGTATACGTCCACGAAAGGCTTTGTGTTTGGGATAAACCATGGCCTTGGGGGCAGAGCATTGGGTAAGGCATTGGGGAATTACTGCTGGAGGTAAATCTGGAAATACGCTATGCGATTTCCGGAATACAGGCGGATCCGACTCTTCGTTATTATCACTGTCAGAGGAAGGATCATCTGTTGACGAAGGGGTAGTGCTTTGCTCGGTTGATTTCTGTATTTCTACCTTATTTCTTCATCTGGTGAGCCTTTTGGCTATTCCACTATCGTTAGGACCAGGCAATTTTGTTCCAACCGGTGGGACATATGATCTATCAGAATCGTCCAGACTTGTTGTTGCTAATAATCGTCGTCGTTGCGTCGATATTGTCGAGGGAATGGGGTTAGATTTTGTTGATTTAATAGTAGTTTTCTTCAGTATCAGTGGTTTGCTTTTTACTATTGAATCCCGTGCGGCCGAACCGCTAGGTGTTGGTCGTTTCAGAATAGCAACTGGCACCTTTAGGGGGTTTTTAACCTCAACAGGTTTCTTATCCGTTTTTAGTTTCGTACGCCAGGTTAAACGTTCGGAGTTAGCCTCAGGTTCCTCTGTTTTCTTGGGAGATTCTCTTCGAGTTATTGGCAATACCTTGTATGGGTTAGATCTATCGTGTATTGCTAACACTCGAGTGAAATTCTCATTATCTTTGTCCTTTTCTGCTGGATCAAGAGGGGGTGCTTCAGTTTCGCAGTCACTTTCAGCATTTTCAGTTTCGCTTGATTCTGAGTCTTTATTTTCTAAAGTGGGATTACCTGACAACGCTTCTACGCCCTTATTTAGTATTCCTTTCTTATACTCGAAAATGTATTGATAATCTTTTAATTTCAATCGCCATTTCATGAGCCTTGTGCTGGGATTGTCCACATAGGACATCCCGTGTACTGGCTCATGATCACAGGCTAGAACGAACTCTCTGCCGTAGAGCTACGGTCGAAAGTTTCCTACAGAGTAAAGCACGGCTAAACATTCTTTTTCCGCCTTGTCGTAATTCAATTCACCGTTGCCTATTGTTTTCGAAAAATAGGCTACGGGCATATTCATATTCTCCTTTTCTTGAGTAAGTACAGCGCCTACTGCAAAATTGGATGCGTCAGTGGTTAATTTAAAAATCTTTTTGAAATCTGGATATTGCAATATTGGTTCCTTACATAGATATTGACGTAATTCACGGAAACTTCGGCTTTGTTCTTCACCCCATGTGAACGGATTATCTTTCTTCAGGAGATCCGTTAATGGTTTGGCTAGTTTAGCATAATCTTGTATAAACCTCCTATAGTATCCCGACAGTCCTAGGAATTGTCGTATGTTTTTCACAGTTTTGGGCGTTGGAAAATTTTTGATGGCTGCTATCTTGGCTGGATTGGGCCTTACTCCCTCGCGTCCAATTACATGTCCAAGGTAAGCCACTTCTGTACGAAGGAAATCACATTTGTTCGGCTGAAGTTTTAGGTTAGCTTTTCGAAGACGCTCAAATAATCGCATGACCTTGACTTCGTGATCCTCTAGGGATTCTGAGTGTACTATCATGTCATCTAGATAGATAAATGCTTCCGTTTCATGCATTCCGGTTAATATATTATCCATCAGCCGTTGGAAGGTAGCTGGGGCATTTTTAATGCCAATCGGCATTCGTAGATATTCGAAGTGTCCTCTTGGCGTTGAAAAAGCGGTTTCCATCCGATCTTGAGGATTTGTTTCAATCTGGTAGAATCCGCTTGCCAAATCGAAAACAGAAAAGTATTGTGCTTTTCCCAGATGGTCAAGAATATCTGTAATATTTGGCAAAGGATATGCGTCTCCGATTACCTGTTCATTTAGTGCCCGAAAGTCTGGGACTACTCTAAATTTACGTTTTCCTGAGGCATCTATTTTCTTCGGAATTATCATAATAGGAGAGTTGTATGGGGAATTTGATTCCCGAATGATGCCGCTACTGAGCTGCTTCTCAATTTGACTACGGACTTCATCACTAGTAGCCTGCGGATGACGATAAGGTTTTCTCACAATAACCTTGTTGTTTGTGGTAGGAATTCGATGTTGTATCAAATGGGTGGAGGTGAGTTTTTCACCACTTAGGTGGAAGATATCGGGATATTTACTCACCCACCTTAAAACGTATTCTTGTTCTTCTTGAGTTAAGTGGGATACGTGTAAACTTTTCATCCCCCTTGTAGCTCGTTCTGTCTGTAGGTCGGTATCTTCCCTTGGGGAAAATTGATTATCCTCAGATTCTGATTCTGTAGTGTCTCCTCCAGGGAACTCGTAGATGTCATAGGGATAAATTTCTTGAGGAGGGATTTCTACACTCACCTCTTCATTGGTGGTGTTTATAGCATATACCCTGCTCACTCCTTCTTTTGCCGTAACAATGGCCTCTCCCATATATATTCCTTCTTTGGTAGTTATTCTGGGTAGGTAACCCTCTTTTGTTTCTGAGTCTTTAAGGTCTATTGTTATTGGCTGACGGGTTCTAGCGGCTATCCGACAGGCCCGTGGGAAGGGTTTAATTTTTGGCTTCAAGGTTCGTTTGGCATCCTGCGATTCTGCATCCACAAATGGGATGGGTGTAATTGGTTGTGATATTGTTACCAAGGTATTATGTCTGAAAGAAAGTTGTGCCTGTTCTTGCCTAAGGTATGGCCGTCCTAATATCCCTTCGCTTGTAACCGGAAATGTATTTCGGACCACATGAAACTCAACAGGCGAGTCTAAAATGGGTAGTTCTATAGTACCTATTGTTTTCACGGGGTGATTAGTTATACCAGCCAGCAGTACAGATCGTGTTGGATCGAATTCTAGATGTGTTAATAAGGCGCATGTTTTTATTGAATTCAAATCTGACCCTGGGTCGATAAGGAAAAAGGCAGTGTCATTTTTGAACTTTGAGGATGTGATTTTTATTACTGGGGAGTCTTTTGTTTCTCTCCCTGTTCGAAAGATCCTATTGAGTTCTCCGGGTATTGTTTCGACTGGGGACGCTCCATTGTTGTCGGACTCGAGGTAGCGTCCTTGCTCAGAGTCTGTTTCGAGTTTAAATCTTTTGATGGTCCTGGTGAGGAAGGTCTTGAAGTAGTTTTTCCGTATCCCTTCCAGGATAAATTCTGTGAAAATTGGTTCAGTGGAAATTGTGGTACCGTCGGCAACCAGGCATAAGGCATAGGTAAACCAAACCCTGGTAGTGCCTGTTGTGGCGTTAGATAAGGTGTTTGCGCACCTAGCAGGTGTGACAAATTTCCGTACTATTGCTGTAATAATTGAGCATATGTTGGTGGTGAGAAAGGGCCACTAGGAATCGTTTGTATCGGGCTTTGCTCTAAAATTGAAGGTTTCGAGTTTCCCTTGTAATTTTTCTTTTCCTGCCTTTCCATTGAGTTAATTTGCCTCGAAAAGGGGCTAAGTGAGCGACTTCCGCTGGTTTCATCGTCCCTTTTCGCAATGTGATAGGTTGAGGCCATTGTTTTGGATTTATTCGCATAATCCTGCCTCTCTTCTATGTGTAAGGCGTATTCTAAGGCTTCACTTAAATCCTTCGGATTCCTGGTATCGACAAATTTTGACATTTCTACAGGAAGCCCCCTAATGAATGCGTCAAGGGCACAATCGGTAACGTGTTTCAATATTATTGTGCTCGCCTTTTCTGTTCCGTATCTAGTGTTATATTTCTCCTTCAAGGTATGTCTAGCACCACTGAACAGCCCTTGGACTCGATCATAATAGTCGCTGACCTTTTCAGCTTGTGTCATACGTAGATTGACAATAGCTTCAAAATACCATTGGTATTTTTTTTTTTTGGAGCGAAACGTTTTTTTAAATGCGCGATTAGATCATTTATTTTTCTAAATTGTTTGTCCCTGACCCTTTCTCGAGCTATCCCCTTTAATTTGGATAGCACCGCCTTGATGAACATCGGTTCAGTGGCCGGCGTCACAAATACAGCTCCGTTGCAAATGTCCTGTATGAACTCTTTCAACGGTGGAGTTTTGCCATTGAAATCAGGGATGTGATAAGTGCTAGTTTGCATAGTCATTTTTTCTAGGATTGAATTCATGACTATACTGACATCTAAATTAGTCCCTGGGTTTTGTATGAGCAAGTTTGGATTACTTCCACTGATGTCGTTTACTATACTTCAGTTTGGATCGTGGGTGTTAGTTTCCTCCTCGTTGTGTGGATCCGTGCTCGAATTTTCGTCTGGAAGAGGCATCTTGTAGGATTATATTATCTTTGGAGAAATTTATCCTACGTGTTTTAGTTTATCCGAGCTTTTATCTTTAGGACCGGAATAGGGTATATTCTTGTACTTAGTTAGGCGCACTAAATCTCTGGTTTTCAAAAATCGTTATTCCCTTTCGTTTTAAACTCCCGATTCATCGGAAGGGAGAAAAGGGCACGATTATTACTTTCAGTTAGAATTTGACGATAGTTAGTTCAAGTCTATCACCTCTATTTCAGGTTCTAAGTACAATTCTGGCGCGAGTATCACCGTGTCTAAGTCGGAGTCGTCTGTATCGACTACCGTACGAACATTATTTATCCTGATTTCCTGTTGATAAGCTATTACTCTTTGCTGGAGAGCTTCTTCTACAGGTGGATCAATTGTTATTACTTCTGGTTCTTCGTATCGCACAACGGGGTACCTGATAGTCGGTTTCACCGCTAGAGTAGGAATCGATTTTTTTACAGGTTTGACCAAATTATTATAGATGATCGAACTAGAGGATGTTGTTTTTAAATTTAATTTTAAATTTGATTTCTGAGAGCGTTTTCCTCTCTTTGTGCTATTTTTGAAAGAACCCTGGGAAAGGTTACACTTTGGTTTAGGCATTAGGATTAAAGGGAAAACTCAAAACGCTGCTTTTCTTGCTCAAGGTAGCACGAGAGAGTTGCTGGAGAGTTTTGAATATTGTTTTAGATAATTCAAGAATCTCGCTTTCCTTCTCATATATGAAAGAGAAGCAAATTCTCAAACGCTGCTTGACCAATTCTTCGCTTGTAGCGTTAAGTTTTGAGTCAGCGCGAAGGAGACTCACAAATTTGATTTTCGTTTCTTTTTATTGGTCAAACAAAAATCGAATTCTCGAGGCTTTGATTTGTATTCAAACGTGTGTTTAGATTTTTATGGGAAAAGAAAGTTATTCAACCCGTCAGCTGAGCGTGCGATTGGGTGAGATGCAGAAATTCATTTGTAGATTTATAATTGAATTCCGCTAATTTTTTTCTTTATCCAAATCAAGGTCGGTTATTTGGGACACCTTACCACACCGGATTTTATTTTCAAAAATAGGACATTTTGATTTTGATACTTTTTTTTCTATTAAATTGGAATCTTTTTTGTTTCGATAAAGGTTACTCTTTTATAACTTTTCGATCATGGATAATCACTGGTTGACCTATAAAAAAAATGAATAATTTTTTTATAACCCTTCTACTTGTTTTGTGCAGAAAGGAAAAATTATTTTGTGCTTATTGGTTGAGCCAAAATAAATTTTCTGCCCGGTTGAGAGCGGCTTCAACAAAATCTTTAAATTCTTTATCGTTTTCCAACTTCTTACGTCCTAACGTGGAGACTAAATTCGCTGAACTGATGATTTTTATTAGGGTAGTTGATGAATTAGTCGCTTGTACTGGGAGAAGCTCTAAGTCTGCTCTGGGTTTTCGTTTGTTCACGATTTTAACCTGAGGGAGTGACATCTCAGCACATGTTAGTTATTATTATTCTCACTGAAGAACTTCATTTCATCGCTGGAGAACAAGTCAAAAATCAAAACGCATTCTTTCAGCCAAACGGCTAGAAAGAAGTTCAGATGGATTTTTTATTTCAGCCAATCGGCTAAAAACAAAAATCCCTCCGTCTTTTTGTATTTGAAATTTTTCCAGCCAATCGGCTATAGAAAATTATTTTAGTAGATTTGTCTCGTTCTTTCAGATAGAAATGAATTTGCTTGAAATTTAAGGAATCAAAAGTTAATTTATGAACATTCCTTCGGCCAAACGGCTGTAAGGGACGTTAGGCGAATATTTATTACAGCCAAACGGCTAGATATAAATTTTCGTCGTTCTTGTATTATCTCGGCCAAACGGCTGTAGATAGTAACCTTCACTTCCTTAGAACGCAACCTAATAGTGAAATAAATCAAAAATTAATAAGCATTCTTTCAGCCAAACGGCTAGAAGGAATGTAAAGGAGAGTTTTTATTCCGGCCAAACGGCTAAAAATAAATATTCTCCTTTCTTCTAATTTTGACCAATTATTCCAGCCAAGCGGCTAAAAATAATTATTTCAAAAGAAATTTTATTTTTTGATTTACTTCCTGACAGGTGAAAGGCAAATCAAATTAAAAAAGGGATCAAAACTCAGTTTTAACACTTCTTTAGCCAAATGGCTCAAAGAAATGACAAACGAATATTTATTTCAGCCAAACGGCTAGAAACAATTATTCCTCCATTCAATAATAGCTCGGCCAATCGGCTGTTGTCATTATTATTTGATTTTTTATCAATCTGTCAAATTAATAAAAAGAAACTAGTTGACTAGTAACAGTTACTAGTAGCGAAGCCGGTGGTTATAGCACATTGAATAATATCGCCACCGCTGCCACCATCAGTTTTTTACAACCCAACCTAGTTTAAATTCCTTTATCACTTTTCATCAACCCTTTCCTGTCGTTTGGCTGGAGTTGTGGAGGCGTCCAAACTGACATCTTTTGAATGAACCTCCTTCTTTTGTATAATGCGAAATATGCTTATATCTCTTGATTACAACACAAAATTGAAATTTATTGTGGGGTGGATTGCCCTTTCAGGTAATAATGTTAAACTCAACTCAATTTAGTTTTACAAAATTTTGAATCACCTTTATTCTGTCACCCCTATATTAGTTTTGTCCTAAATGGAGAGCGACATGTATACCCATAATTTATTATATTAGGAACGATACAGACTTACCGCTTTAGATGTTCATTCTTTCACAATTAAACTACCGAAAGAGAGGAAGGCAGTTCAATATTCCAATATTTGTGAAGGGCTTTCCTCCCTTGCGGGCCGAAATATAATGTGTTTTTCGTTACACTATACACGTAGTTCCTTACACGGGACCACCCTAGTTTTAAGAAGGAGTGTGCTCGCACACACACTCCGGATTCACCCGTGCGGGTCGAACACTACACTTCCAACTTTAAATATTTATTATTACTGAAAAATAGATTCCAGTGGCCCCTTTTAACCAGGACTAAAGATAGTACTCTTTTATACTTCTTCAACCCTTTTGGCCATTTTCCAATAATGATGAATACAACCTATTTGATTGGGTTTCCTTACCGTTTTGAGATTCGGTAAGATAACACAATCTTGTTGTTTCACTTTTAATTTGCACTTATATTAGAGACACAACGTTAGACTGATGGTGCCAAATACCTTTAACGTCCCTACTACAGCAATTGGTGTCGAAACGTGGGACGTTGTACTACCGTGTAGTATTCTAACAAGACGGGCGTCGCCGGGTCTCTTAACAAGAGATTTGTTGAGACTTCTTATTCGGATTAAGAAGCTCACCGAACTGCCTTGATCATTTTCGATCGATGCTCCTCGTCGACGCGTTTTTTAAATTATTTCAGTGGGGGATTTTGGTGGGTTGCACATTCCTTTATTTGGTGTTGAAATGGAAGTGATGTGAATGATTGAAACTTGGTTATTAGACTGCTGCATTTGCAGCATTTTTCCAAGTATTGGAAGTGAGTCTATTGCACCACAAAATTTTATTGTGTATTTTAATTTGCAAGATTAGCTTAAAAAAATTGTTGGGTGGAGTTCCGAAAAGCGCTTACCTCCGATTAATTTGAAACTCCGTATACCTATTTATTTTGACGTGCTGATCACGAATATGATAGTGAAAATACCCGCAAATTTGATTTTCAAGGTCAAAACCCCGAAAAACTATAAAAATTTCATGTTTTTTCCGTTTATTTCAGTAAATAATGAAAATTTACAAAAAAAGCTTTAAACAAAAGTTGTAGATCTCTTGAAAATACATATTTTATGTTGGATATATTCTTACGCTACGACTGACCGTTTTAGAGAAAAGAAGAAAAATGTGGGTACGAAGTGTAGAATTGCTTAGGTCACACACGGCACCCATTCCAACGTGTCGTGGGAGGCGGGAAGGCACCCCTATGACTGGCCACAGAAATAACTTAGGTTCC
>CAKNXH010060790.1:53639-106062 GCA_932178445.1 Andricus quercusramuli | reverse complement strand
GGAAAGAATCCTACCTCCCAGACGTGGCAACACCGCTTGAGGTGAGTACGTATAGCGTGTAACCCGCTCCCTTATATACAGAGGAGGTCACTTTGTACATCCAGTATCACCAATATATATAAATTTCAAAATGAGAAATTCTTACCCCTCTTTTGAGAAACCTAATCAGAAGGCCGCGTCAACGAATATATGCATATAAATTTCAAATATTTTCACGGAAAATAGTGGAGGCGTGAACGTAGAGTCAACTACACGGAGGTGACAACGTACAGTCTATATATATAACGTCGATATTTAGACGTGCACAGTTGGGAGTCTTCCATCTGTGCACGTCTAAATTCAAACGTGCACAGATAGCCTGGCGGACAGTTGCTCCGTGCACAATTGCACAGCTGAAAATTCCTGTACAGGAACCTCGGACGATCTTGCACAGGTTCCTGTACATGAAACTGCACACAAACCTGTACCGGTAATCTTGACGGTTCCTGTGCAGGAATTTGGCGAGGGAAACTCTACATGATCCCGCAAAGGAACCTGTATACAAGCTAATCTTTGAATGTTCCTGTAAAGGTTCTTTCACAAAGTCAATTCTATACATCCTATACATGAACCTGTATAGGAACTAATCCGCGAGGGTTCGCTGGTGGCTTGGCTCTCTCGATAGTGAGTTGGTTCTTCAAGGGAATGAAAGGAAGGCAAGTTTATAGCTGTAAGCGACATCAGTTCTCGCAATGGTTTTCTGTAAAGGACCCTATACGTGTTTCTGTACAGGATCCTTCCAAAGGTTCCTTTGACGGCTTTCTATAAAGGATCCTACACACGTTTCTATACGGGCACCTGTACATGATCATTCAGAGGTTCCTTTGTCGGTGCAGGTTCCTTTGCAGGACCATGTATAGTTTCATTCGCCAAATTCCTGCACAGGAACCCTTTGCTGTTGGATTTTGCGAAGTCATAGACTCATTGAGTGCTTGCTCAAATGCACTGCTAGAAATGTTTGCAATTTTAGTATACACGGACAAATTAAATTTCCTACACGTTTACTAAATTCATTAAACTTTGTGATTTTAGTATACCTACTTCTACTAAATTTCTTTCATGAAGTTATATGTATACTAGATTTATTAAGTGTACAGTAAGTTTCTTTCACGTATATAAATTTTATAGTTTCTGTATACTAAAATTCATACACGGGGCAAAATTCGTCAAGTGTACCCGCCTAAAAACTTGTTGTCTCCGATACTCTTGGAAGTCCGCGAAATTATTGTCCTCGTGAACCTTTTTTAATTCCCTCAAGAGAACGTATCTAGTACGACAGGTTGTCAACATACAGGGGCTCGAATTTCCAACCTTTTACCGCGCACGCTGATACTCAATTAACTATAACTTCTACAAAAGTTATCCAAATCAACTTTTTTACGGGGGGTTTGGAAACGCTTCTTCATCAGCTTCACGGTCAATGCAATGATTTTAGATAAGAAAAATTATTTGAGCTTCATTCTGCAATTTTAAACATATTTTTGAGGTTTTCTCCATGTGCGGCAGTTAATTTTTTTTTCAAAATCATGCTTAAAAGAAAGCTTAACTTTCTCCCTTTGAAATGAGCCATGGTCGAAAGTGGGGCAAAAGAAATTGGTGGAGATATATAACACTTCTTGCGCGCGGTTTCTGCGTCTAAGTGCTGCTAGGCACGACGATCACTACGTACCGTCTTTTGCCGACTTCTTTAATTGTACTTCTTATCATTTGTTCGAAAAAATGTCATTTTTGGCTTGAACGAAATTTAAGATCAAATGAAATTTATAATTCGGTGTGATTTTTCAGTGAGAGTCCCCTCGCCTCTTACATCGGAAATTTAGTCGAATAATTCGCTTATTACACTGTATGTGCACTTCTCGTTCTTCTTTGCCTCACAGTGTTTTTCGGGAAAACATCGCACTATTGTTAATTCAGCAGAAAATTTCAGGGACATTTAAAAACACTTGCAGCGCGTGCTAGCCTACAAGCGTCTTCTAAAGATCCGATTTTGACTGATGAAGCCTTGTATCAATGGGCTAAGAAAAATTTAGTTAAAACTTTACTTTTCTTTAGTCCCAATGAAAATCACGCCGTAACTACTCAAGAACTTAAGAGGAGATCCGCATCAGAAAACACAGTGCCTGGAACACAAAAATATCACTCTTTCGTTCCCTCTGCTGAATTAACTCTCATATTGAGGAAATATTCATCATCAATAGTATCTTATATCTGGCCAGCCTATTCACTAGCGACGGAAAAATATATGGGGAGTCAAATAAGCGCACAAATAAGGGTAAGCAGGTTGTCAGTAGAGCAGGGTCCATCCTCACAAAAATAAAAACATATCAAAAAAAGCTAAAATGACCATACATAATTCTATATTCGTACCGACTGTACTATATACGGTAGCGAGACGTGGACCTGTCAAGAAAAGGGCAGGAGTAAAATTAACGCGATTGGAATGAAACCTCTGCGCACAATATGCGGAAAAACACTGATGGACAAAGTCCGAAATCAGATAAACCTCAATGAATGTGGTACAGGAGACACACTAGTTGACAAATGGGAAAGAAATCAAATAAGATGGTTCGGACGTCTTGAAAGAATGAAAGATGAATGACTGACCAAACAAGTGTATAAAGGTAAAGTAAAAGGCAGAATGCCCAGAGGTAGACCGCCTAAAGAATGGCAAAGAAGAACGAGAATTGCACATACAGTGTAATAAGCAAATTATTCGACTAAATTTTCGATGTAAGAGGCGAGGGGACTCATACTGAAAAATCACCCCGAATTATAGATTTAATTTTAAATAAATAATAATAATTGAATAATAAAAATAAATATATAATTTTAAATTTCGTTCAAGCCAAAAGTGACATTTTTTCGAACAAATGATAAGAAGTACAATTAAATAAGTCCGAAAAAGACGGCACGTCGTGATCGTCGTGCCTAGCTGCACTGCGACGCCGAAACCGCGCGCAAAAAGTGGTATATATCTCCACCAATTTCTTTCGCCCCACTTTCGATCATGGCTCATTTTAAAGGGAGAAAGTTAAGCTTTCTTTTAAACATGATTTAAAAAAAAAATAACGGCCGCACGTGAAGAAAAAACGTTTCCAAAAACCCCATAAAAAGTTAATTTGGATAACATTGGTAGAAGTTATAGTTAATTGAGTATCAGCGTGCGCGGTAAAAGGTTGGAAATACGAGCCCCTGAATGTTGACAACCCGTCGTACTGGAGAAGTTCTCTTAAGGGAATTAAAAGAGGTTCAATAGGACAATAATTTCACGAACTTTCAAGAAAATCGGGGACAACAAGTTTTTAGGCAGGTACACTTGACGAATTTTGCCCCATACATGTTTACTATATTCAACTGCGCAAGCGCGTTTCGATTTACGCGAGTCGGGCAACGTGAGCGGTGGCATGCTCGATGCCGCTGCATTTGTTTGAGTTCTCTGTTATGCGAAAAGTTTCGGCTTCTTGTTATAGGCCAGTAGGCCTAAAATTGGCAACCACTGTTCGAAGGATTTAGTCACGTAGGATCCAACTCGATTTTCAGAGCGAAAGTCGAGTGGAAATTTTCCGGCTGAATCATTTTACATCAGTGTTTGCCAAACGAGCCTGCTTTCACCCATTGAATGAGTCATCACAACATGGGTGAGAAGGGCCTTATAGCGACAGTACAATTAACTGTCCATTGTCAGGGTCCCCTAAGCGACGCGCCAGGCTGACGGCTGGCCCGCCGGGATTTTCCCCGGTGGGAAAAACAAGTCGTTAGTCACGTACGACAGAGGCAAAACAAGCCGCCAGGTACGTACGCCGACAGCGAACAGGCTGCTGATCACGTACACCGGCCACGCTTGTTCTCTGTCTCGCTTTAGCCAATACGCGTCAACACAGGGGAGCTCAACGAGGACGCGTTCCTCATAATCAAAATATCTTACTTTACTCAAACATTTTGAATATTTTGATTATTGTATTTTCTTTTTCCTTCATCTAATGTTCCCCTTTTTAAGATAATCTCACCCCGTGTTTTGATTTGGTCATTTTAAATTTTTCTCACATAATTGTTCTGGAGGCGAAAAGCCTCAGGAGTTGTTTTATTTTACTCTTTTGTAAATTATTATAATTCTCTTAGGGACTAGGCAATTATTAAAAGTATTTAGATTTACATATTTTTGTAAATTTTATATTCATGAATCATATTATTTTATGTAATCGGATAATAATTGTGATTATTAATTATAATGTTACTAAGGCAAAATAACTAACTTTATAACTACTTTAGCTAGAGTAATTCCGCTTGCGCAGAATGAAAGGAATAATTACCAAACGATATTTTTACTAATTTAAATTGTAAATTTTCATTCAAAAGTATTTTTAATATTAAGTTAAACATGTATAAAATCATTGTAAACGGCGCAAGGCGCGCGAAATCGACGGCAGACAGCACGGAGAACGGTGTCCCCACCGCTCCGTTGCGACTCCAGTTCCGGGCGTCTCGGCCAATCAGCGGGCCAGCTACAGCTCCCTGCAGCGCTCGATCTCTCGCGCCTCTCTCCCAAAAAAGCCGGTGCACGAGCTGTTCTCGTCACTTGGCGATTGACTCCTGACTCTACAGCTTGGTCGTACGCAGCTCGCGTCCGCTCAAGTTTGACAGAGATTATCTCTTTTGCAATCGACCAATTAAATACGAAATCAAATCCATTCCTTGCCTTATTTCTTTCCTACCTTCTCTCTCTTTTCTCTCTCTCTTCCTACGGTACGCCTCCGGGCTCCGGGAAGTCTCTCTTTTCTTTCTCTCTTCCTACGGTACGCCTCCGGGCTCCGGGAAGTCTCTCTTTTCTTTCTCTCTTCCTACGGTACGCCTCCGGGCTCCGGGAAGTCTCTCTCTCTCTTTCTCTTCCTACGGTACGCCTCCGGGCTCCGGGAAGCTCTCTCTCTCTCTTCCCCCGGCACGCCTTCGGGCTCCAGGAAGTTCTCTCTCCTTCCTTCGGTACGCCTTCATGGCTCCGGGAAAAACTCTTATCTTTTCTCACTTTCCTACCTTTCTCCTACCATCCTTATGCCTCAGGGCAAGTCCTCTCGCTCCCGCCCCGGCAAACTCACCCGAAAACGCCGCCGGGAAGCCACCCTCGCTTCCTCCTCCCAGCCTCCTCTACCTTCCTTGCCGCCAGTACCCCCTCCACCATCCGCTCCCAAACATCCTATCCTTCTCGTTAGTTCCACGAGAATCCTTTCTCCTCGCTCCCGGGTAGAATTTATCCGAATACCTTCCACCTCCTCTTCTCCCTCTACGTCGTCGGGCCGCTTATACTTTTCTAAGCGTTGCGATGACCTAGAACCTTTCTGGCCCCGGGCCGTTCCCTCAACCTTCAAGAAGGCCGACAACGAGCCCTTCGACTTCCTGGTGCCCGTCACCCCTAAGGGACCCTTGCCACCGACTCCCGGTAAATGGTTCCAACACACCCTGCCTACTCCCTCTCCCTCTCCTCTCCCAGCTCCCACTCCTTCTCTCAAAGCTGACGACGTGCTCATTCTGCATGCAGATGAGTTCCTTTTCTCCCCTCTTCCTCCTGCCAAACGACCTAGATTGTCGAAATCCCCTCCTCGCCGACATCTAGGCTTCTAACCTCCTTTCCCCTCCTAATGACGACGGGACTTGCTCTCTATAAAAAAAAAAAAAAAAAGGGTCTTCGGACTTCGCACGTGGTGCCCCTCCGCCTTCGGGCCGGAACGGTGGCCCACCAAAGATTGATCTGTCGCGGCCCCTCGCTGCGGCCCCGAATCCACGTCAGACCCAGATGGACGGACTACAGGCTTGGAAGTACCTCCTCTCCTCCCGCGGGGCTACAACCATCCAGGGAGCTCCCGTCTTCCAACTCCGCCGGGAGGACGCCCAACCAGCGTCACAATAGCGCCAGACCGGCGCCACATCCATACCTGGCCAGCGCCACATCCGCGCCTGACCAGGTTCCAACCGATTCGACAGAGACAGTTACACGTCTCCTACCACTCTACACACACCAGTGATTAAGTCGGCCACCCACAAAAATCGGCTTACATCATTCTTTCTGCGAGGATCTGCTAAGTCTTCTCTTTGAAAGTCAATTTATTAACGTAAATATAGCATAACGATATGATTTTTTGAAAATTAAAACTTTTTCTTCGATTACATTTTTCATCTGATCATTTTTCCAGGCGATGAAGATGGAACCTACGCTAAACGGAACGCGTATACTGAATTTAGTATATTCGCATACTAGATTTCGGATACATGTATAGTGTATACTGAATTTATTACACGCTTATACTAAATTTCATGTACGTGCATACTAAATTCAGGATATGCATATACTAAATTTAAATTCAAGAATTCTGAATCAGACTAAAATCAAATTCAAAATCCCATTAACCGTCCATTAATTTAGTCATATATGAAGGGTAGAAATGCAAAAGGAGTCAAGCGCCATTTTTCACTTTTTCAGGAGAGACTAAAAACATGTTGTAAATTCAGCGGGACCATTTAAGAAAAAAATAAGGAAGTACTTTCGAGATACTTTCATGATCTATCGAACTAAAAAAAGTTTGCTCACAAAAAGCTATCCCGTTTCGAGGAATTGAATGAAACAGGTCACGTTTCAAGGTTAGATTTTGGGTCCGTATCGACTTTTAACATCTTTCAACATTAATTGTGGAGTCAATTTGCAGTTTAAGAAAAAACTAAAAATTTGAATTCTAGCCATTGAATGGACGAATTGATTTCCAAAAATCTTGTTTATAAAAAAATCATGCAGTTTCGCGAAATTTGAAAATTCAATTATGACTTCGAAATGGTGTAAAACTGACATTTTAACTTCAAAATAATGACGATAGCAGTCATAATTTTGCATATTTCCAATAAATAAGGAATTGGGTTTTAGTTTATTCAGTGCTGAACGGAAGGGGCCCAATAGTAATTCAAAATAATTAGCCAGTGTCGAGAAAAATGAAATTTGATTTTTTACTTTGTGGTTAGAAAAGCTTCTCGGACTGTGAACACAAGAACACAAATTTTGAAAAATGATGCCCCAAAAAAATCCTGTGGCAGGCATGTGTAATAGAATTTATCTGATTTTTTGAGCTAATAAACCCGATTTTTAAAGTTTGGCGCAAGCAAGCCATTTTGGATAAGAATCACGGTTATCAGTGATACTCAAAAAGACGAACAATTTATATCCATAACTTTTTTTGATGAAAAAAATTGCCGGAGAGAATAGTTCCTTTTTGTGTGAGCAAATTTTGCTCTTCATTTTTTTATAGCTTGTGTCGTTTGTACAAAAATGTAATTCTTTAATTTTTCGAAATTTTATTTCCTAAGATTAAAACAAAAACTACGCATCTATTCGGAAAGTGACCTGTAACAATTTTCTAGATCTTTTTTCAATGCACAATTTTTGTTTATTCATATTTTTACGTACCTTGCTTTGTTTTTCCAAAGATTTAATTCGTCTATTTTTAATGCTATTTTTTACGAATGAAACAAAAACTACGGAACGTATCAAAAATTGATCAATAACAAATTTGAAGATCTTTTCTTATGCACAATTTTTGTTCGTTCATCTTTTTTTATATCTTGCATGGTTTGACCGAAAAAATGAATTTTTGGCTTTCATTATTTTTTTGTGCAAACAAAATTTGAATTTTTGATTTTTCAACAAATACAAAAAGTTGTTATGAGAATATTGTAGGGTGTTCAACAAAAAGCGTTTCTCTTCTCTTGACTTTTTTTATATCCTGCGTTTTTTGGCTTAAAATCTTCATTTTCGTGTTGGGCCAAATATGTGTAGTGTATAGAAACGCCGCAGCATTGGCGACTTCATGTTGATGCACGAGTCACATAAGGGAATCTGTGCTATTTAGAATTAAGCAGGCTGTAGCCAGAATCGTTCTTCGATGAAGACACTCTAAGCTTAGCAAGCCTCTACCCCCTTTATCTCAAGGGAGATATATCCGAGGTACGGAATATCTAGGATGAAGGCTTCGATGGATTGTCATCATCTTGCGTGTGCTTCGTTCAAGTTGCTTCAACTCATCGACATTCCATTCCACTGCACCAAACGTGTAGAGCAGTATAGGAACGGCTAGCATATTGGTCGCCTGGATCTTATTCTTTCCAGATAATTCGGAAACCCAAATTTTTCTGAGAATTTGGCGATACCTTTTTCCAAGGGCCGTTTTTAACACACGCACATTTTGCGTTTCCGCTTGAGGTATTCCAAGATATGTATATGTTTCTCCTATACCAAGATGTTGAATGGTATTTCCTCCTATGAATTGAACACCCTGATCGTTACGCGATGATGTAGTTTCTAGTCCTCCTTGGTGTAGGTGGACGCAGGCACACTTATATAGTCCTAAGCTCATGCCAATCGCTGTAGAATACCTATTAACCACCTCTACAAGGATGCTAAGGTCCTCTTTCGAGGAAGCAAAGAGTTTAAGGTGTCGAAACCTAAAACCTCTTAAACTGCGGAATCTCTCTCTAAACAATCTCTCTCACCGGAGTGTCACCCTAGCGGTTTAACTATGTATAGACTATTTTGTGTATGTTATTTGAATTGGCCACCTGTACTACGAAGGCTAAAATTAGTTGATAATAGTTATAGACCGGGGTGCACTCCCGAATAGTTACGACTCTGTGAACTCGTTTAACTTGCGATACCTGCCCACGTGATCTCGGTAACGTCTCTGATTGGATAACTGCTTCGATTTTCGAGTACTCCGACCTTTCTGTATTTCCGCAAGTCCCTAGACCTGTCACTCTTGTTCCAACCTCCCGTGGGCACGTCTAATCAGGGAAATCGTAAGCTACGATGTCGGACTCAGGCGAACCAAACTTTTTTTCTAAATACGCCAATATTTATCGAGAAGACAAGGCGAGGAAAGCGGCTAAGAAAGCGGCTAAAGAAGCTCAGGTATAAATTTGTTTACTGGCAAAATCAATGGTCGCACGGGCTCATCTCTTTAAAGTTCCTTTTCTTTTGTCAGTTTGACTATTTTCTCTAGAGTTGCCACGTGTTCCGACCATGGAGTTCGCCACCCCTATTAAGTGCCGCGAGTGTTTCCGGGGTTCCGAGTGTGTTTGGGCCGCGTAAATATTTTATTGTTTTTCATACAATAGTTTGTTTTTATGCCCCTTTCTTTTGTACACCGTCTTTGAAAGTAAACCAGCCGTGTTCATGGGAAATACGTATTAAAGTGGTAAGATTGTGGGTAGATATAATTAGAAACCGAAATTTAGTCTTTACCCATTTTTCATTGTATGTCACTTCCGGAAGAAAATCGAAAAAATGTTCATGGATTAATTGTTTATAAATGGTAAGATTCCGAAGTTTAAGAGGATCGCCGCTAGGTGGCTAACTGTGCGGTTTGACTGTTTTGTCGACTCCGGTATTTTCGATTTTCTCGGTGTCTAAATTGACTATTTTATCAGTGCTTTGGTGGTGTTGAAGAAGGCGTCTACTTCCTGATAAGGTGTTCGATCGGCGGAGCAGAACTTTACAATCGCCATTCATAATTTGCCTTCTAAAGGTTTGGTGAGTTTTGCTTGCATTTACCGCTAACGTAATGGATACGTTTTCATTGGTCCGCTTTCCAATGTGCCGACAGCGTAGCGGCTACGGAGCCTAAATCCTACTATGATATTGTACTTGGCACGGGAGTAGATCGGGTTGCCTGCGCGAAGGGATCTTTATCCCTGTCATCTATTTTTGAATGAAAACGATATTTTTCGTTATGATGCAGAATACCGACCTTAAGAATATCAGTTTAAAGCCCAACTGTAATACATATGGTGGAACAATTCAAAGAGTTGCTATCTACTGTGAATCTTGCAACGAAGCCTACCACCCGAAATGCACTGAGTTCTATGAGATTCCTCACAAGCAAAAAGTCCTTACGGTCTGCAGGCAGTGCCACTCCAGCTTTAGCTTTGCTGATGAGGCTACCAAAGTCTCTTCTTTTATAACAAGCGATATTATTCTTGGCGAAGGGGCCCTAGCTTCTCACTCTCTAGAAACTTCTAACCGTAATGCTCTTTCGGAGGATACTCTACTCAGTTGTCACAATTCCCTGTTGAGTTCAACGAAGGAGGATACGTCACTCACGCGGCCCGCCCCAATAAGCCCAACAGAACCAATTGTCCATCAACAACCTGTTGCTACAACCCACACTAGCCAACCTTCTGCTGATCCTGATTTTGTTTCTGGGATGATCCTAGCCAAACTTAATCTGATCTGCGAGCGCCTCGATAAAGTGGAAGCAATCGGTGCGAAAACAAGTGAAACCTTGAAACTGCAATGTGCTGATTCGGCTTCCATTTCGGCCCAGCTACAATCGATCACCGCTCAAAATGATAACCTTCTCGGCAAAATTGAGTCTGTGTGTTCCAGAATCTCCAAAGTTGAAGCTACACAAGAGCAGTTAGCTAGAGATAATTCCGCTCAGAAAGCAGCCATAGAAGATATAAAAGTTTTTCATGGAGAAAGGATTACCCGCTTGGAAGATGCGATCAGAGACAGAGAGGTGATCATTACGGGTTTTCCAATGTCTGCTCACGAAAATCTCACGAGTGTTGTTGAGAAAATTGGGGTTTTAACTGGCTCCAAACTGCTCAAGGGGGATATTGAGGATGTCTTTCGCATTCCATCTAAAGCTCAGAACCAGCCGAAACCAATAATCGCTCGGCTCTCTAATGCTAGGGCTCGCTCAGACCTGATCTCCTCCAAAATAAGAAATAAAAAATCACTAACGGTCCACGAAATTGATTCTAACTTGGAGGGAGGGGCAGTACACGTGAACCAAAACCAACCAATGGATTGTTACTTACGCCTGAAGTCAGTCAAAGAAAAGATACGTCATGGAAAGCTCGACGGTAAGGCATGGATCTTCAGGAAATCAGTCTGGATCAGAGACGTAAAGGATGCTTCATTTAAACCAGTGAGGGTCACAGAGGGTGCGGACCTTGAATCTTTCTTGAAAACTCACCTTAGCTCACCATCGACGTCAGCTCAGTCCTGACTTGACTCCATAAACCAGCCAACTAATGGCCACGGGCCTGATTCTTCGTCGCAACACTACTCTCAGCTTAGACTCTCAGACACCACTGGCTCTTCTCCACAACGTTCGTGCCCTAACCTAAGACATCCAGATACTACCGGTATGTTAAACACTCTATCTGGCTTAAACTTCTCGAGTTCATATTTGAGCAACTCGTGCGACTCTAGTAGCAGTAGTTTAGGGCCCCCTTTGGTACCGACGTCTTTCTCTGTTAATCCTCTTAGTTCTTCGGCCACTGTTTTTGATGTCTCACCTCCGAGCCTTAACCAAACGTCAGCTAATAATTCTAATTTACGATCATTACGTGTAGGACATATTAATGCTAGATCTCTCTTACCAAAGTTAAATTATATTATAGACCTAATTTACCTACATAATTTAGATATTATAGCTATCTTCGAGTCGTGGCTCCATAAAGAAATTCCCAGTTCAGCGGTGGCGATTAATGGCTTCAATGTGATACGAACGGACCTAAAGAGCCTTGTTGCTCGTAGAGGGGGAGGTGTACTGATCTATATTAGAGACGACTTGCGGTTCGACTTATTAGTCGATGATTCGATGCCTCCTAGGGGGCGTTTGACAGAGGATATCCCTGTAGACATCTGCGCAATAATAATACATCTGAAAAAAATAAAAATTGGCTTCGTAGCTGTCTATAGGAGTCCTAAGTCGAATGCTGCTTGGGATGACGATTTGGAGGACGTGCTGATTCATGCGAGTGGTGCAGCGGACTATATATTATGTGCAGGAGATTTCAATATCGATGTCTCTCGCACGGACCAGCCATGTTGGAGGAAGCTTAATGATCTCATTCCCTCTTTTGCCCTAAATCAGATTATCGACGAACCTACGCGTACTACAGATAATTCCTCTTCAACAATCGATCTAATCTTGATAAGCGAAGAATTACAGCCGTCGGATTCTGGAGTCATTAAATTGTCAAAACCGTTTGATCACGATATAGTTTTCTGCATGCTAGATGTGAGGACAGTCTCTAGGCCGGGTATATTCCGCTTTGGGAGGGATTTCAAAAGATTAGATATAGATATGTTTGATAGGGCGGCAAGAGCGGCGAATTGGGACAATGTACAAATGGCTGAAACGGTGGACGACAAGGTGAACTGCTTCTCTCAAACTGTCCTATCCTTGATAGACTCCTTTTGCCCACTTCGAAAATTCAGAATTGCCAGACCCAAACCTCCATGGTTCTCAGATGCGGTCAAAAGGATGTCGCGAGCCAGGGATAGAGCACGATCCAAATGGCGAAGGGATAGAACAGACCCCAATCATGCCAAATACACTTATCTCCGTAATCTCACTACGGCGGCCATGCGTCGCGAAAAGGTCGGATTTCTGTCTAGCTTCCCGGAAAGGCCCTCATCTAAGCGAATATGGGAAAGGGTTAACCAAGCTGGAGTCTGGTCTGGGCAGGGAATATGCTCGTGGGGGGACCTTCCCCTTGATCCAACGAAGATCAACAACTTCCTCCTTGATACCCTCCCTCCAGCAACGGCATCGGTCAAAATAATCCAAGATCTCCTAGAGGCAGCCGAAGTAAGTAATCGCCAACCTTTTCAATTCCACGAGGTTGACCTCGGTCAGTTGTATGCAGCGATTAAATCAATTAAATCTACGGCTACCGGCTCCGATGGTATAAATAGTTCCGCGATTCTACTCTGTGTCCCCTCCTGCTTGCCTGCTTTACTCGAAATTGTGAACTCCTCCCTGAGGACAGGGATATTCCCTACAGCGTGGAAGGTAGACATTGTCCGCCCTCTTCCAAAATGTGACCGACTAACTTCCTACAAGGATTTACGCCCCATTACTATTCTTCCTTATCTGTCAAAGATCCTGGAAAAAATTTGCCTTCAGCAGCTGTCGCCATACATAAGCAATAATGGGATCCTCTCAAATCACCAGTCTGGTTTCAGGAAAGGTTTCTCGGCAGCTACAACCTTGCTCCATGTATCAGACGAGATAGGCCGGTCACTGGACTGTTCGGAAATCACTATTTTAGCCCTACTCGATCTAACTCGGGCGTTCGAAACCCTCGATCACCAACTTCTTCTAGCCAAACTAAAATCTGAGGGAATTTCTGGGAAAGAAATGTCTTCGTTTAGTGGCTTTCTCTCGGATAGAAGCCAGCGAGTGGAAATATCGAACACCTTAACCTCTCGATCGTCACCCATCCGACCCCTATGTAAAGGGTCCCAGAAGGTGCTGTTCTTAGTCCGCCTCTTTTCTCTGTTTACACCAACGACCTTCCAGACCCCTTGATGAAATTCCTGTCGATTTTGGAAGCGGTATCCGGAGGCAAGGTGAAAGTCACGATCCACATGTATGCGGATGACACACAGGTATATATACGCTGCAAACTGGACGATCTGGATGTCGGTACAGCAGTGTTGTCCCTGGCTTTGAAATTCATCGCGAGGTGGGCTGATGAGCGAGCTCTTGTTATTAACCCTGCTAAATCCGTTATTCTTCCTATAGGCAACTTCAAAGATGCTCGTTTACCCAACTTTGAGATAGGCGGATCCGTGTTGTCCATCGTAGCTCAAGCGAAAAACTTAGGTCTTAAAATGCAATCCATTTGGAGTTTCGAAGATCATGTAATCACTAAAATCAAAGCGGCGTATCTGCGTTTAGGAAAATTGTATCCCTTCCGTCGCTCCCTTCCACTCAGGGTAAAACTGTTGCTTTGTCAGTCATTGGTACTGTCCCTCTTTGAATATGCGTATACGACATACGGCCCTTGCCTAAATGCCACTCTGAGAGAGAGGATACAGAGGGTGCAAAATGCGTGCCTCAGATTCACATATGGAATTAGAAAATACGACCATATCACACCCGCTTTGGAAGAATCTGGCTGGCTGAAAATGAAGCACAGATGGGAAGTGCAACTATGTGTCCTCTCTTTCAGGGTCCTCTCGCAAGGCGTTCCGGAATATTTATTTGATTTATTATCATTCGTAGAAGATAAGCGAGCTAGAAAATCTCTTGCAATGAGATCCGATGGCAAGCTATTTGTCCCGCGAGCGAACACATCGAAAGGGGAATCCATTTTTTCCCACGCGGCTCCACGTCTCTTAAACAGCTTAAAAAACCCGCTGGCTTCTTACTCCATCCCCACTGTAAGGAAGGAAATAACTGAAGGCCTTCGCACGGTAACATGATTTGTCTCTTCATAATAAGTAATTTGATTCTTGTCTTCTTTTATCTTAAGTTCCGTATTTTAATATAAGTTCTAGAGTATTTCGCATTATGGCACCACAATCAGTTTCTATCTATTTCTGCAATGATCTCGAAAACTATATATTCAAGCCCTAGTTTTTAAGTGTCGTTTACTTATATTTTAAATTAGATTAAGAGGGTTAGGTTTGAAAGCAGCTTTAAGCTGTACCTCGCCCTTTGGGTTCTTATGTTAACTCTGTCTGCCATGTACATATCATTCTTGTTACGAACTCAATAAAGATTTATTATTATTATTATTATTATTAAGGTCGTCCATGTATAAAAGGTGGTTGACCTTATATTCTCTTCTGTTCGGCGGGCCACATAGGTATCCAGACCTTTTACCACGGAGCACAATCTCGCTATTTTTGGATACACCTCCATGCACTCAAGGAGCTTAATAAGTTGCTCATGGTTCATGTTATCGAATGCCTTACGGTAATCAATCCAAGCCATGGACAGAATGCGTCGATACCTGATCGAGTCCTGGGTAATACACCTGTCTATTGACAGGTTCTCCCTGCAACCTGCCAGACCTCTCTTGCATCCACGTTGTTCAACTATTACACTTCATGCCGGCTTGATAAATGTTAATGTCCTCTCTTTGAGGATGCCAGTGAATAGCTTGTAGCTGGTGTTTAACAAGCTATGGGCCTGAAGTTCTTTGGATTTCGCAAGTCTCCGGTCTTAGAGATCAATACCGTGCGTCTTTCCACTAGCCACTGCGGGACGGTTTGTTCTCCGTTTAAGGAAGTAGTAAATATACGAGCTAGATGCTGGTGCGTAGAAATAAACTTCTTTTACCAAAAGTTGTTGATTTTATCTGGCCCTGACGCTAAAAAGTTCTCAGTTCTAGCCATAACTATCTTCACTTCTTCAGCAGTAATTAGTAGACACTCTCCCTCTGGACTTTGTAACCTTCGCCTTTGGCAAAAGTTACGAAAGAGTGATGTATCAGAAGCTTCTTCATTTAGCAGATAAGTATCTCCATATACTTGCTCCCAGAAGACTCTTGCTCTCAGAAAAAGTCGTAAGAATAAATTGTTCGTCTTTTTGAGTTCTACTAATAACTGTACATAGAACTTTGAAATCTTGTAAAAAGTGGTCTCAAAAGTTTTCAAAATGTGCTCACTTTTTGAATTTTTATCTAAAATAGATGGCTGATGAACATAACCTTCAATTTTGGACAGTTAAAAAGTATACCAAAGATCAATCTAATCTGTTATCTTTCTCGAAAGTAGTCGTGCTGACAAACTAAAAATCTACAGACATACAGACAGACAGACATGGGTTAGGTTGCAAAGCTGCTCTAATCTGTACCTCGGCCCTTTAAGTGCCCCTTCCAGTAATATTTTTTGAATACTTTGTATATATTGTTGGCATCTTGATGAAGATCTATTATTATTTATTTCTTTAAATCTTGTTCTCGGGTGAACCCGGTTTTTCATCATAGCCATGGTTTAAGTCAAGTGGCTGATGTATAAGGAAGTTAGAAGTTAATATAATGCGATGTCTGAAATCTTCTGCGCTGATGTTGTAGGTACAAAAATAGGAGCATAGTGTAGTTTGGAGTTCGTATTTTACCGCTGTTACCCATACACAGTCGAGAATCGCTTCTCGACTAGGCGAATTTTTAACGGCCCGTGACGCTTTATTGAACAGACGGGAAGGATGAGTAGAAAAGGTGGAATTTTCCTGAATACACTTAACTCGTCGTTCAAGGCGCTGTTTCGCTGTTGAAAGAGATCCTATTTTTTGCGTCCAGTGCTGCTCCATGGTCAACGGTTTCTTTCTTTCACGATCTTTCGAGTCGATCGGTTACTAAGATGGCCAAGTCGCCTATAACAATTTTTTAACCCTAATCCGGTGTCATGGCATTCCTCAGGCGGGTTTTCAATTGATTTTTTTCACGCTTATTTATTTTTTAAACCGATTTATTAATCGGCTTATTTAAAGATGTCAAAATTTTCTTTTGTCTCATCATTTAATCTCAAGAGAGCTACTACTAAATTTCGTAAATGTTCACGAACTAATAAATTGTTTCACTTCTTTGAGTTTGAAATGACCAAAAAATTAATGGGATTCGAACACCAGATCAACCGATTCCCGGTCAGGTGCTCTAATCAATTGAGCTACAGAGAGATCGGAGTAAGAATCTCTTTTTCTGATATACGCTTTATTTAGCAAGGTGTTACATACAAAACAATTTTCAATAGGAATCTGTATTATCATCAGAGATGGTAATATCGATCCGATGAGAAATCCAATCACACATACTGTGAATAATGGAAATCTACGATATCGATCAAAGTTAAATCCTCTAATACAGAAAAATTATTTCGTCATCACAGACTAGATGGATCTATAAATAAAAATTTACGAAATTTAATTTATCCACAAAAAAAGATCTTCTCCTTTCACTCAGCTGGGATGTGAACACCAGATCAACTGATTTCCGGTCAGGTGCTCTAACCAATTGAGATACAGAGAGATCAGAATAAGAATTTATTTTGCTGATATAGGCTTTATTTAGCTAGGTGTTACATACAAATCAATTTTTAATAGGAATCTATCTTATCGCCAGAGATAGTAATATCGATCCGATGAGAAATCCAATCACACGCACTGCGAATAATGGACATCTACAATTTCGATCAAAGTTAATCCTCTAATACAGAAAAATTAATTTGTCATCATAGACTAGAAGGAGATATACATTAAAATTTATCAAATTCAATTTATTCAGAAAAAAGATCTTCTCCTTTGACTCCGCTGGAATTCAAACACTAGATCAACTGATTTCCGGTCAGGTGCTCTAACCAATTGAGCTAAAGAGCGATCGGGGTAAGAATCTCTTTTTCTGATATACGCTTTATTTCGCAAGGTATTACATACGAATTAATTTTCAATAGGAATTTGTATTATCATCGGAGATGATCATATCGATCCGATGAGAAATCCAATCACACATACTGTGAATAATGGAAGTCTACAATATCGATCAAAGTTAAATCCTCTAATACAGAAAAATTATTTCGTCATCACAGACTAGATGGACATATAAATTAAAGTTTATTAAATTTAACTTATTCAGAAATAAAGATCTTTTCCTTCCACTCCGCTGGGATTTGAACACCAGATCAACTGATTTCTGGTCAGGTGCTCTTACCAATTGAGCTACAGAGAGATCAGAGTAAGAATCTCTTTTTCTGATATACGCTTTTTTAGCTAGTAAACGATTATCAACATCTAATATTCGTAATGTATTTGAATGATCTAAATCTCTTAATATGAAAGATTCAAAATTTACATTTTTTAAATCAGGAATTTCATATATTCAATATCATTTATGTCCAGTACTTTTAATGCAATTATCACCTAGATAAATAAAGCGTATATCAGAAAAAGAGATTCTGACTCTGATCTCTCTGTAGCTCAATTGGTTAGAGCACCTGACCGGGAATCAGTTGATCTGGTGTTTGAATCACAGAGTAATGAAAGGAGAAGATCTTTTTTTTTATTAAAATGAATTTAATCAATTTTAATTTATATCTCCATCTAGCCTGTGATGACGAAATAACTTTTCTGTATTAGAGGATCCAACTTTGATCGATATTGTAGATTTCCATTATTCACAGTATGTGTGACTGGATTTCTCATCGGATCGATATTACCATCTCTGATGGTAATATCTCTGATGATACCATCTCTGATGGTAATGGTCAAAAGTTTAAGGCTCATGTAGTGGGTATTCCAACCTACAAAACTCACCTCAAAAAATTGGTTTCGAATGCTGGCGCACCGAAAGGATGTCAGGGGGCAATTTTTTCCCCCACGGGAAGCACATATCCATATTTGAGGGGGAAAGTCCCACCGGAACGTCAAAACTCGCGATAAATATCAAAAAATTAAAAAACAAAAAATATTTTTCAATGATCGAAAAAAAATAAACAGAAACAGTACAACCAGCGCCGCGTGGTGTCTCGATCAATCACTAAATCGATTTAAAAGGACTTGTGGCGCCATATTCAAAATAGAAAAAGCATTGAAACATATGTAGGAGTAATAATTCTTAATAAGTTATAATATGTTATTTGAAAAACATAACAAATAAATATTATCGTACAAAAATATAAGAAAAAAAGAAGGAAAAATATATTCAACGCAAAATACTGACTGATAAAATAGATAAATAAAACTTGCAACATTTTCTTCTAATTCTGAGTAGATCTTATGACATTCCCTTCAGACCACCCACACAGAATAAATAATTCGCATATAGCTAAAAAAGATTTGGTAAAGATTTTCCAAATTTGTAATTAGCAAAAATAAGTATTTTCCATAAAATGCAATGTTATTGTGTTTATGATTTTTTCAGAGAAACCTTAGGCTATATAATGTGCAATCAACACCCCACAATACCCACCCACGCCATAGAACTCAAATGTAGAAAGCTGGAAAGACCCGGTAAATAGTTTCCGATCTTAGTCCATGAGAATATAATCATTTCTCTAAAAAATCAAAGTTATAGCGACTTTGATTTTTTTAAAAGGTCCTTGGATTCTGGATTATTATTATAACATCCCCAATAGTTCATCCACCCACAAGAAATAAATTACTTACGGCTGTTAAGATTTTGTAAAGATTTTCCAAACTTGTAATTAGCAAAAAAAAGTTATTTCCACAAAATGCAAAGTTATTGTGTTCATGATTTTTTCAGAGAAACCTTAGGCTACATAATGTACACCTAATATTCCATCGAACCCACCCACGTATTAGAAATCAATTCTAGTAAGCTGGGAAGACTTGGTGAATATATTACTGTATTATTCTTTGTCGAAAAAATAACATTTTTACAAAAAGTCGAAGTCGTTGTCTCTATGATTTTCTGATGTGATCCTCAGTCAATAGATTGTTATCAGAACACCCATACAAACCCACTCTCGCATTAGAAATCAATTCTAGAAAGTTTTCCAGACAAGTTTTTTTATTATTTATTCCGAAGACATTCTGACTCTTATGGCTTCATTCCAAACCTGAATTCGAGTTGGAATTCACAGGCTCAAGACGAACAGACTCCATTGTGGCCGCTGGTCAGTATGAAAACGATTTCAAATTTGTGTTTTTTCACACTACTAATCAGAGTCGATTTTCAAGACAAGTTTTTTATTATTTATTCCGAAGACATTCTGACTCTTATGGCTTCATTCCAAACCTGAATTCAAGTTGGAATTCACAGGCTCAAGACGATCAGACTCCATTGTGGCCACTGGTCATTATGAAAACGATTTCAAATTTGTGTTTTTTCACCCTACTTGAGCCTGTGAATTCCAACTCGAATTCAGGTTTGGAGTGAAGCCATAAGAGTCAGAATGTCTTTGGAATAAATAACAAAAAATTTGTCTTGAAAATCGACTCTGATTAGTAGTGTGAAAAAACACAAATTTAAAATCGTTTTCATAATGACCAGCGGCCACAATGGAGTCTGATCGTCTTGAGCCTGTGAATTCAAACTCGAATTCAGGTTTGGATTGAAGCCATGAGAGTCAGAATGTCTTCGGAATAAATAATAAAAAAACTTGCCTGGAAAACTTTCTAGAATT
Organism: Andricus quercusramuli; assembly: GCA_932178445.1. Taxonomy (NCBI): domain Eukaryota; kingdom Metazoa; phylum Arthropoda; class Insecta; order Hymenoptera; family Cynipidae; genus Andricus; species Andricus quercusramuli. The sequence goes on along the minus strand of CAKNXH010060790.1, from coordinate 86,105 downwards.
GATTTCTAATGCGAGAGTGGGTTTGTATGGGTGTTCTGATAACAATCTATTGACTGAGGATCACATCAGAAAATCATAGAGACAAGGACTTCGACTTTTTCTAAAAATGTTATTTTTTCGTCAAAGAATAATACAGTAATATATTCACCAAGTCTTCCCAGCCTACTAGAATTGATTTCTAATACGTGGGTGGGTTCGATGGAGTATTAGGGGTACATTATGTAGCCTAAGGTTTCTCTGAAAAAATCATGAACACAATAACTTTGCATTTTGTGGAAATAACTTTTTTTTGCTAATTACAAGTTTGGAAAATCTTTACAAAATCTTAACAGCCGTATGTAATTTATTTCTTGTGGGTGGATGGACTTTTGGGGATGTTATAATAATAATCCAGAATCCAAGGACCTTTTAAAAAAATCAAAGTCGCTATAACTTTGATTTTTTAGAGAAATGATTATATTCTCATGGACTAAGATCGGAAACTATTTACCGGGTCTTTCCAGCTTTCTGCAGTTGAAATCTATTGCGTGGGTGGGTATTGTGGGGTGTTATTTGCACATTATATAGCCTAAGGTTTCTCTGAAAAAATCATAAACACAATAACATTGCATTTTATGGAAAATGCTTATTTTTGCTAATTACAAATTTGGAAAATCTTTACCAAATCTTTTTTAGCTATATGTAAATTATTTCTTCTGTATGGGTGGTGTGAAGGGAATGTCATAAGATGAACTCAGAATTAGAAGAAAATGTTGCAAGTTTTATTTATCTATTTTATCAGTCAGTATTTTGCGTTGAATATATTTTTCCTTATTTTTTTCTTATATTTTTGTAAGATAATATTTATTTGTTATGTTTTTCAAATAATATATTATAACTTATTAAGAATTATTACTCCTACATATGTTTCAATGCTTTTTCTATTTTGAATATGGCGCAAGAAGTCCTTTTAAATCGATTTAGTGATTGATCGGGACACCACGCGGCGCTGATTGTACTGTTTGTGTTTATTTTTTTTCGATCGTTGAAAAATGTTTTAATTTTTTAATTTTTTAATATTTATCGCGAGTTTTGACGTTCCGGAGGGACTTTCCCCCTCAAATATGGATATGTGCTTCCTGTGGGGGAAAAAATTGCCCCCTGACATCCCTTCGGTGCGCCAGCATTCGAAACCAATTTTTTGAGGTGAGTTTTGTAGGTTGGAATACCCACTACATGAGCCTTAAGGACACCTCTTATTTAATGACTGATTAAGTTATCTTAATTTTAATTATGTCAGAGCTATACATTTTTTTCTTTAAAGGGTTCAATGCTCTTCAAATTCTGTATAAAATGAGCCCAGGATGAAGCCAATTTGTCCATTTTTTAAGTAGATTTTGAAAAAATAGTGTAAATTTAAATGTTTTCTTACATTTTCAATAACTTCTAAGATAATTAACATTTTTTAATGTTCTTGGGCTGATTTTAAAGCTATTTTTCCACAGTATCGCCACAGCTTATGAGTATAAGTCTAAAAAAAATTTAATAACACTGCAAGAACCTAAATTTGTATCTAAAAAGTTGGAAAAATTGCAATATTCTTTGTAATAAGAACAATATTTTTGTCAAATATATGAAACATATAATCATAAAATTTCTATGAAAGTCCCTTAAAATATATATTTATTTTATTTTTATCTGTAATTGCCTACACATATAATGTTTTCAAATTTTCCCAACTTTTTAGTTACTACTTCAAGTTCTTGCAGTGTGATTAAATTTTCTTTGAGACTTAAACTCATAAGCTGTGGCGATACTGTGGAAGAATTGCTTTAAAATCAGCCCAGGAACATTACACAATGTTAATTATTTGAGAAGTTAATGAAGATTTAAGGAAACATTGAAATTTACACTATTTTTTCAAAATCGACTTAAAAAATAGACAAATTGGCTTCATTCTGAGCTCATTTTATACAGAATTTTTAGAGCATTGAACCCTTTACAGAAAAAAATTGATAGCTCTGACAAATGAAGCTTTCATACCTCCAAGACATCCGAGTATGAGAATTATAAGATGGACTTTGTAGCCTTGGTACAGCCTACTCAGATCGAAAAGAAGTGCCTGATATTTCGCCCGTTTTTCTCCCTCCTTTGCCGTGATATTACCATCGGCGGGTGTCGAGAATTCAATCACGTAAATGATCTTGTTCTTCAAATCTTGGAGGACAAATTCAGGCTTCGTAGCACTGATACGTTGAGTGGTGGAGAATGAGAAATTTCAGTAGATCTTACACTGATCATTCTCCACAACGGACTCGAGTTCCCCATGGGCGTATGGCAGGACGGGTAATAGATCAACACCATAGAAATGCCCAAGAGGGTAATATAACACTTTTAGAGCTCCATTGCGTCTCTCTATGTACGCATAGCGTGCATATTTAGAGCATCCACTGAGAACATGTCCAAGTGCTTCTGGCTCTTGCTTGCACGCTCGGCAGTTGGTATCGCGTACAGGTACATTCATTATGCGCTCGCGGTAACCGAAGGTGCCTATGACGCCGTCTTTGAGCACCACAGGTGTTAGTGATGCTAGGCCATGTGTAGTGTCGCTGGAATTAAATGGGAGGTGAAGCTCCTCTGCGGCCCTATCTGCTGCATGGTATAGAAACGCCGCAGCATTGGCGACTTCATGTTGATGAACGAGTCGCATAATGGAATCCGTGCTTTTTAGAACTGAGCAGGCTGTAGCCAGAACCGATCTTCGATGAAGACACTCTAAGCTTAGCAAGCCTTCACCCCCTGTATCGCGAGGGAGATAAATTCGAGGTACGGAAGATCTAGGATGACGACTTCGTTGTATTGTCATTATCTTGCGTGTGCATCGATCAAGTTGTTTTAACTTATCGACGTTCCATTTTACTGAACCAAACGTGCAAAGCAGTATAGGAACGTCTAGCATATTGGTCGCCTGAACCTTATTTTTTCCAGATAATTCGGAAACCCAAATTTTTCTGAGAATTTGGCGATAGCTTTTTCCAAGGGCCGTTTTTAATACACGCACATTTTGGGTTTCCGCTTGCGGTATTCCAAGATACGTATATGTTTCTCAAATACCAAGATGTTGCATGGTATTTCCGCCTATGAATTGAACACCCTAATCATCACGCGATGATGTAGTTTCTAGTCTTCCTTGGTGTTGGTGGACTCAGGCACACTTATCCAGTCCTAAGCTCATGCCAATCGCTGTAGAATACCTATTAACCACCTCTACAAGGATGCTGAGGTCCTCTTTCGAGGAAGCAAAGAGTTTAAGGTCGTCCATGTATAAAAGGTGGTTGACCTTATATTATCTTCTTTTCGGCGGGCTTTTGCCTCGGAGCACAATAGATAGAGGCAAGAGGGAGATGCAGAAAAAAATCGTACTTAGAGAGTCTCCTTGAAAGACTCCCCTCTTATATGTGACAAAGCTTGTAGTAACTTGTCTTTTGTCAGATGTTATGACAAATCTTGTCCGCCGCAAGAGCGTAAGCTCTTTTATGCATCTCACTATTTTGGGATGCACCTCCATGCACTCAAGGAGCTTAATCAGTTGCTCATGGTTCGTGTTATCGAATGCCTAACGGTAATCAATCCGAGCTATGGACAGATTGCGTCGATACCTGATCGAGTCCTGGGTAATACACCTGTCTATTAACAGGTTCTACCTGCAACCTGCCAGCCCTCTGTTGCATCCACGTTGTTCGACTATCACACTCCATACCGGCTCGATAGATGTTAATATCCTCTCTTTGAGGATGCCAGTGAATAGCTTGTAGCTGGTGTTTAAACAAGCTATGGGCCTGTAGTTCTTTGGACTTGACAAATCTCCGGTCTTAGGGATCAATACCGTGCGTCCTTCCACTAGCCACTGCGGGACAGGTTGTTCTCCGTTTAAGGAAGTAGTAAATATACGTGCTAGATGTTGTTGCGTAGAAGCAAACTTCTTACACCAAAAGTTGTTAATTTTATCTGGCCCTAGCGCTGAAAAGTTCTTAGTTCTGGCGATAACTTTCTTCACTTTTTCGGCAGTTATTAGTGGACACTCTTCCTCTGGACCTTGTAACCTTTGCCTGTGGCAAAAGTTACGAAAGAGTGATATATCAGAAGCGTCTTCATTTAGCTGATAAGTATCTCCATATACTTGCTCCCAGAAGACTTGAATCTCTTCTCGACTAGGCGGATTTTTAACTATACATGACGCTTTATTGAACAGACGGGAAGGAGTAGTAGAAAAGGTGGAATTTTCCTGAATGCACTTGACTCGCCATTCAAGGCGCTGTTTCGCTGTTGAAAGAGATCTTATTTTCTGCGTCCAATGCTGCTTGATGGTCGACAGTTTACACTTGTTCAGCGTGTGATTTGCTTTCCTCAAGTTTCGAGCAAGTGCTCTAACTTTTGGAGTGAACTTTTTATTTGATGTTATGTAGCTAATCACACACTGAACATTTGATGCATGCCTTCTCGACGTTTTTATTTGGAACTGAAGCTGTGCAATACGCTCGCGTGTCTTACTCAGACGTATCGAAGTATCATTACTTCTATCGTCGCTAAGCAGGGAGACCGCCTTCTCGTAAACTACACAGTTCAGATTCCAGAGACTAACATCTTCGGGGAGCAAATCGCGGAGAGCAGTATTAGCTTCAGCTAATTTTCCCATCCTGAGGAAGACTTTTTGGTGGCTAGATCTCCTACTTCTCATGTTGGCATTATCGGCTATCTGCAGAGGTGGTCTTGCTGGAACGGGTGGAATGTTCGCTGGAGGATGTTGCTCCTCTTCCTGTCGATAAAGAGCTTCATATCCGTTTTTTCGCAATAAGGATACCTGATGTCTGAAATACTGAGGCGTTTCATGAGCATATTCCAGGTGCATATTGACTCAGCGGACATGTAACCTCTTCATGAATCCTCTCCGCGCCGGTGAGCTTCTTTGCCAACAGGTAAGAAGGTCCCTTCTGAGTTGGTCTGACCATTTAAATCAATATTCTCGCGTTTGTCCGGGGCCATTGCCTGGTCGTCGCCTCGGTTCGTTCCTATTGCCACTCCCAACTGAACCATGGCCTCCATCCGAGAGAGGCCTATTGTGGGTGGCTCTGCGCGATACTTGTGTCGTAACCGCGTAATTCGTTGCATTGGGAAGTTAGCCCAAAGCAACGCGGCTGACTGCAAGAGCCGGAGCTCTTGGGCGATGGGGTCGCCACATCCCTTCGCTAATCGCACTTATTATATGGAAGTTGTAGGCTCCGGAAGCTTCGATCATGATTCCTTAAAGAAACCAATCCCAAAGCTACTGGAACGTGTACGTCATCCGCTTCTGCTCCTTCTGTCCTAGAAGGTAAGCAAGAGCGGGAAATTTACGCGTGATAACATCGGGCAACACTGTTCCCTGGAGTCAGGTCTCTAGCCGCGGATGACCTTACGCGGCAGTCAAGACAGTTGGAGATGAAGGTTTCACCTCTGGATACTTTTTTAGAGCTACCAATCTTTGTAGAATTTAAGAGGAACAGTGTTGACGGACCAGATGGAGTGATCCCATGAGAACAGCCTTTTGCATCCGGTTCGCGATGAAATGAGCCTGACGCTGGCAAGCCAGAATCTTGTTGAGTTGGCTAATAAATGAAGCTTTCATACCTCCAAGGCAGCCGATTATGAGAATTATAAGATGGACTTTGTAGCCTTGGTACAGCTTACTCAGCTCGAAAAGAAGTGCTTGATATTTCGCCTGTTTTTCTCCCTCCTTTGCCGTGATATTACCATCGGCTGGTGCCGAGAATTCAATCACGTAAATGATCTTGTTCTTCAGATCTTGGAGGACAATGTCAGGTTTCGTAGCACTGATACGTTGAGTGGTGGAGAATGAGAAATTCCAGTAGATCTTACACTGATCATTCTCCACGACTGACCCAAGTTCCCCCTGGACGTATGGCAAGACGGGCAACAGATCAACACCATAGAAATGCCTAAGATGGTAATATATCACTTTTAGAGCTGCATCGTGTCTCTCTATGTACGCGCAGCGTGCATATTTAGAGCATCCACTGAGAACATGTCCAAGTGTTTCGGGCTCTAGCTTGCACGCTCGGCAGTTGGTATCGCGTACAGGTATATTCATTATGCGCTCGCGGTAAACTAAGGTGTCTATGACGATGTCTTGACAGGCAAAAAGAAATCCCTCGGCCTCCGATCTCAATCCAGCAGACTTGAGAAACATGTTGGTCAGACCCATCGAGAGCTCTTCTCTACGTAGGATGCCGTAGAACTTACCATGGAGGGGTTTCTCAGCATGTTCTCTTAGTAGAAGCGTATGTTCTGCTTCCTGTATACTACTTTTGAGCACCAGAGGTGTTAGTGATGCTAGGCCATGTGTAATGTCGCTGGAATCAAATGGGAGGTCAAGCTCCTCTGCGGCCCTATCTGCTGCATGGTATAGAAACACCGCAGCATTGGCGACTTCATGTTGATGTACGAGTCGCATAAGGAAATCCGTGCTTTTTAGAACTGAACAGGCTTTAGCCAGAACCGTTCTTCGATGAAGACACTCTAAGCTTAGCAATCCTCTACCTCCTTTATCGCGAGGGAGATATATTCGAGGTACGGAAGATCTAGGATGAAGACTTCGTTGAATTGTCATCATCTTGCGTGTGCTTCGATCAAGTTGTTTTAACTCATCGACGTTCCATTTTACTGCACCAAACGTGTAGAGCAGTATAGGAACGGCCAGCATATTGGTCGCCTGGATCTTATTCTTTCCAGATAATTCGGAAGCCCAAATTTTTCTGAGAATTTGGCGATACCTTTTTCCAAGGGCCGTTTTCAAGTTATGCACATTTTGGGTTTCCGCTTGCGGTATTCCAAGATATGTATATGTTTCTCCAATACCAAGATGTTGAATGGTATTTCCGCCTATGAGTTGAACATCCTGATCGTCACTGGATGATGTAGTTTTTAGTCTTCCTTGGTGTAGGTGGACGCAGGCATACTTGTCCAGTCCGAAGCTCATGCCAATCGCTTTAGAATACCTATTTACCGCATCTACAAGGATGTTAATGTCCTTTTTTGAGGAAGCAAAGAGTTTAAGGTCGTCCATGTATAAAAGTTGGTTGACCTTATATTCTCTTCTAATCGGCGGGCCACATAGGTATCCACAGCTTTTGCCTCGGAGCACAATAGATAGAGGTAAGAGGGAAATGCAGAAAAGTATCGGACTTAGAGAGTCTCCTTGAAAGACCCCCCTCTTATATGTGACAAAGCTTGTAGTCACTTGTCTTTTGTCAGATGTTATGACAACTCTTGTCCGCCACAAGAGCATAAGCTCTTCTATGCATCTCACTATTTTTGGATGCACCTCCATGCACTCAAGGAGCTTGATAAGAAGCTCATGGTTCGTGTTATCGAATGCCTTACGGTAATCAATCCAAGCCATGGACAGATTGCGTCGATACCTGATCGAGTCCTGGGTAATACACCTGTCTATTAACAGGTTCTCCCTGCAACCTGCCAGCCCTCTCTTGCATCCACGTTGTTCGACTATTGCACTCCATACCGGCTCGATAGATGTCAATATCCTCTCTTTGAGGATGCCAGTGAATAGCTTGTAGCTGGTGTTTGAACAAGCTATGGGCCTGTAGTTCTTTGGACATGACAAATCTCCGGCCTTAGGGATCAATACCGTGCGTCCTTCCACTAGCCACTGCGGGACGGGTTGTTCTCCGTTTAAGAAAGTAGTAAATATACGAGCTAGATGTTGGTGCGTAGAAGTAAACTTCTTCCACCAAAAGTTGTTGATTTTATCTGGCCCTGGCGCCGAAAAGTTCTTAGTTCTAGCGATAACTTTCTTCACTTCTTCAGCAGTAATTAGTGGACACACTTCCTCTGGATCTTGTAACCTTTGCCTTTGGCAAAAGTTACGAGAGAGTGATATATCGGAAGCGTCTTCATTTATCTGATAAGTATCTCCATATACTTGCTCCCATAAGATTTGAATCTCTTCTCGACCAGGCGGATTTTTAACTACACATGACGCTTTATTGAACAGACGGGAAGGATTAGTAGAAAAGGTGGAATTTTCCTGAATCCACTTAACTCGCCGTTCAAGGCGCTGTTTCGCTGTTGAAAGAGATCTTACTTTTTGCGTCCAGTGCTGCTTGATGGTCGACAGTTTACACTTGTTCAGCGTGTGATTTGCTTTCCTCAAGTTTCGAGCAAGTGCCCTAACTTTTGGAGTGAACTTTTTATTTGCTGTTATGTAGCTAATCACGCACTGAACATTTGATGCATGCCGTCTCGCCGTTTCAATTTTGAACTGAAGCTGTGCAATACGCCCGCGTGTCTTACTCAGACGTACCGAAGTTTCGTTACTTCTATCGTCGCTAAGCAGGGAGACCGCCTTCTCGTAAACTACACAGTTCAGATTCCAGAGATTAACATCTTCGGGGAGCAAATCGCGGAGAGCAGTATTAGCTTCAGCTAATTTGTCCATCCTGAGGATGGACAGATCTCCTACTTCTCATGTTGACATTATCGGCTATCTGCAAAGGTGGTCTTGCTGGAACGGGTGGAATGTTCGCTGGAGGATGTTGCTCCTCTTCCTGTTGATAAACAGCTTCATATCCGTTTTTTCGCAAGAAGGATACCTGATCTCTCAAATACTGAGGCGTTTCATGAGCATATTCCGGGTGCATCTTGCCCCAATGGTCATGCAATCTCTTCATGAATCCTCTCCGCGCCGGTGAGCTTCTTTGCCAACAGGTAAGAAGGTCCCTCCTGAGTTGGTCCGACCATTTAAATCGATGTTCTCGCGTTTGTCCGGGGTCATTGCCTGGTCGTCGCCTCGGTTCGTTCCTATTGCCACTCCCAACTGAACCATGGCCTCCATCCGAGAGAGGCCTATTGTGGGTGGCACTGCGCGATACTTGTGTCGTAACCGCATAATTCGTTGCATTGGGGAGTTAGCCCAAAGCAACGCGGCTGACTGCAAGAGCAGGAGCTCTCGGGCGATGGGGTCGCCACATCCCTACGCCTATGCTCAGTATTATTATTATTATTATTATTATTATTATTATTATTAATATTCTTCTTCGACCAGCGACTTTATTATTAGTAATAGTACATATATCTCCTGTTCGTAGAGGGCTATTTAGCCCTAGGGACTTATGTTAAATTAATAAATAAATAAATACATGATCGAGACCCTTAATGTTATTGTTGCGGTAAATCTAACCACGTAAGATCCCAATGTTTATTACGTGAAAAATATTGTAGTGATTGTGGGCAGCGAGGACATATTTTCCGAATGTGCCTTTGGCGTTCCAATACACGAATTAAGTCAGTAAGAACTTCAGATTTGGCCGAGGAAAATGACAATAAAAATTTAGAAGCAGAGCAAGAATTAGAGGAAGAACGTTTTAAATGTGATTTATTTAACATACAATAGGAATGCTTTATGATACAAGATGAATTGGCAAAGCCATCGGTCAAATCTGAATATGTAGACCCTGTTTATGAGGAAATAGAAGTAAATTATATACCTATTAAGATGGACGTGGATACGGGAGCAGCAGTATATGTTATGTTATTAAAAGATAATCAAAATATTTTAAAATGGGAACCGTTAGTTAAAGCAATTGTAGGGTTACACTCATATGCAAATGATCCTTTAGTCACTTCAGGGAAATTTAGTGTAACATTCAAACGTAAAAATTCGTCAATATTAGGTTGTTTATATGTTGTCAAGGAAGGGAGAAACCCAACTTTGGGCCGAAGCTGGTTAAACGCATTAGGAATGTGGCCACCAAAATTTTATAAATATGACAGGCATAAACTCAACGACATTAAGTCAGTGACAGTGGCGGCTTGAGGAGTCATCGAAGTAGAAGTCGGTGGAGAAGCCGCCCCGGGTGCCAACCCATGCTACGCCGCCGCTGGTCATAGTGACAATAGATAATCCTAAATGAATAAGAACATTGAAATAAGAATTTTCGGAGGTCTTCGCGCCAAAATTGGGTACCTTCACAAAAGGATAACTAAAGCTGGAATTAAAAGAAGATGTAAAACCAAAATTTTTCCCACGTATGCGTCTAGCGTTGAGTCTCAATCCGAAGGTAGAAGCTGAGATAAAACGATTAGTTTTCATCAAAGCATTAATACCAATTGAATATAGTGAATAAGGAACTCCCATAGTTCCATTAATAAAATCAAATGGTTGGCTGATGAAAATCAAAATCTTGTGGTTATTATCACGCACATGGGGATATTTAAATATATTTGATCGTGCCAACGAATTATGTCATCACTATTATTAGGAATCGAATGTGTCGCAATTTTTATTGATGACATTAATTACGACACCAGGCAGGACGGAGTATTTAAATAGATTAAAAGAATTTTTGAAACGACTAAGTGAGGCAGGATTATGTTTAAGATTTGAGAAGTGTTCTGTTCTCCAACCAAAAATTAAATATTTAGGTATTCGAATTGACAGAAATGGAATTTGTTGTATTACTAAAAATATATAAAGATTAATATATGCGCCACCTCCCAAAGACTTAACACAGCTTCGCAGTTCTTTGGGCTCTACAAATCATCATGTCAGATTTGTTGAAGGACTAGTGGACAAGTTAAGACCATTATACAACGTATTGAAAGCAGAGAAATTTACCCGGACAAATCAAAATGACCAAGATTTTTTTTTAGTGTAAAAAAATATTTATCATCACATAAATGTCTAGCTCATTTTGACCCTGACAAACCAATTGTTTTGACTTGCGACGCTTCTCCTTACGGTATCTCGGCAGTATTAGCTAATAGATTTCCAGATGGATATGATCACCCAGTAGGTTTTGCGAGCAGGACATTAACTACAACTGAAATAAAGTAGGCAAGCATTGAAAAAGCAGGGTTAGCGATTGTGTTTGGAGTAGAAAAATTTTACGAATATTTGCATGGTTACAAATTTTTACTCCAAACGAACAATGTCGCTTTAGCAAGGATTTTTACTCCTAGGAAACCTATTCCAGAAATAGCAGTTGCGAGAATGCAGCATTGGGCGGTTTTTTTATGATCCTATCAATTTGAGATAAAACATATTCACGGGTGTGAGAATTATGCTGATTGGTTGAGTCGTTTGCCTTTGCCTTTCGGGGTAGCAAAAATGAAAGCTTTAGCTAGAGCGTTTGTATGGTGGCCTAAAATAGATAACGATATAGAAGAAATTACCAAGAAATGTTTACCTTGTCTAGAAAATCGTAAAAATCGACCAAGAATACTTTTAACTCCGTGGATATGGCCAAAAATACCATGGCATCGTGTACATGCAGATTTTTTAGGGCCAATAGAAAAAAAGAATATTCTGATAACTATAGATAGTCACAGTGAATGGCTGGAAGCATTTATAATGAATAGTATGGGTGAAATAGAGATAATACGCGTATTTAGAGAACTTTTTTCTAGATACGGATTTCCAGCTCATGTGGTGAAAGACAATTTTGTAGCTTTTAAGGGTGAAGAATTTGAAATACTTATGAAAATCTGTGGAATTAGACATACTACATCACCACCACCTCACCCAGCAACTAATGGTGCAGCTGTAAATTATGTAGATACATTTAAACGAAAAACTGATGCTATGATGAAGTCAGGTATGACGCTGGTAACAGCCGTTAAAGATTTTTATTTGATTATCGTTGCAGAGAAATGCTCACCAGCGGTGAGATAACTTTAGAAATCGTTCCGGGTATCAGGTATGGGGTAAAATGCGATAAAATAATATTTAAAAGGCATGCCAATCAATTCTATGTAACTTGAGTTCAGGAAGCGAAATTACAGAAGAAGCTGTATGTAGCACTATCAATAACCGAAATGTGAGCAGGAAAAATAGAGAGGCTCAGCTTCGTCGATCCGAGCACATGAAACATAAAAAGGGATAAGTAAATGTTTATATAAAAATAAGATGTATAATTAGGTACGGATTGATTGTTAAGAAATAGTAAGTGTTCAATTGTTCATTTATTTACACGGGGGAGAGTGTGAAGGCTTGCTTGATAGACATGTATATATGATTCTTCAGTGCCACAGTAGTCGGGTCAGTTAACTCAGTCTGCGACTGGGAGTCACACGCGCCTGTTAGGAATTCAGTTGATTATCAATAAACCTCTCTCTATCAAATATAGTCGTTTTACTCATTGTTAGTTAAGATACCAAGTCGCTACAACTTTCTTTGTTCGATCTTTGCTATTTCGCTCTGTTTTGTTATTCTTGTTTCTTTACCAGAGAACGCTAAAGCACTGCACAAGAAAGAAAAACGTCCTTATGAGCAATAGGCAACTTGATAAGTGATGGGTAGGTAGGCCGCGTCCGGAAGTACCGCGTCCGCGAGTAAATTTTAAAATTCTTGTTTAGAAATGCTCTAGAGTAACAAACGGGATTGCGTTCATGGTTACAGTAGCTAAGTCGAAATTTTTGATCAGGATATCAGGGTATTAGATATTAATTCCTCTAAAAATCATGAAAAGGAATCATTTTATTTCTAATTCATTTTGATTAATTTTGAACGAAATTTGCCTAACACCGGATTTGTGTGTATATGTATTCAAATACGTATATTCGCACGTGGTTCAAGAGAGAATCAGAGATTGCAGTAGACACATAACTATACCAAAAAGTATAGCCTTCAACGTTAGTGCTGCATTCTCCTGTTTCTCCTTCTTCGCACGCGCCAACGTGCAATACGCATAACCTTCCTCTTTTCCAGGCACATAGCGCTGTTCTGCACGCGCCGACCGGCGTCAGTTGCACCTTCCCGCGAGACAGTACTTCTAGCGTGATGCTCTCTCTCTCTCTCTCTCTACGCGTAGTGCGTTCTCTCTCCCACGCCAACGGACAACGGTTACAGCATAATTCGCGCTCGTGGCTCGCAGTTGCTGCCATCTTAATTCTCTTGCACCCGCTGACCGGTGTCAGTATTACCTACCCGCTAGTTAATCGTCTTTTTTGGACTGATTATCGAGTCATTTGGCAGGCTTGGAAAACCGTGCTTCTGCTTTATTAATCACGGGTGATTCCTTTTAGATTCGTTGGTTAAAATTGCTCGTAATCCGGATCGGGATACTTCGATTTATTCTTTAAATGAATCCGAATTGTGATGCTTAGCCAACGAGTTTTTTATAAACCCCACCGGGTTAACACCTATGCTGCGCGATAGAATGTTGCGATACGTAAGAGTGCGTGACGGGGAGGTTAATATACCATAGGATAGGATAGACACATATAATGCGTTCTTGATGCAACCAGACGCTATGCAGGGCAGTAACCCGTCCGGTTTACAAATAACTTCATTTCAAACATTCGTGGGCATTCTAATAATCATGGTTTATTCTTTACGACGGGGTTCGCGACTATCGCGTCTACAACTTCAACAATCACAACAACTGCTAGCACAGGTACAATAGAGACAATGCGTAACTCGACAATTCTGGCCGCCTTTCCGGCTGCATTCCTGGCTAGCTCAAGCACTGAGGGCACCTTCGCGCTCAACCCAAAATTTTAATCACCATTCGGCAGGTCTGATTTTTATTTTTCCAGTAATAGACTGAAGTCAACCACCGCCTAGTTTCCCACATATTGACAAAAGTTAATTTCAAATTCCGAGCTACCCGATTGATAGGGTCCACAATATCCTAAGGGAAACTTTAACAAATATCCCTAACGATATTTTTAATTCCACGGGTTTACCTGGTAGCCGCTTACCGCCTACTCCTACGAATAATAATTAACCGGGACAGGTTCACTTCGACATCCCTCCACCGATCGCAAGTACACCAACTCATCCAGCTAGCACTGGTGCAAGCTATGAATACTTTGCCTCAATATTCGAGTCATTTTCATAACCTCAATCATAACCGAGATATAGGAAAAATAGACCGTCAATGGAGCAACGCTTTTGTCAAATTGGCCTTCATAATAAATGACACAACCCCGGTACTAGACAAGAGCAGTTAGATAATGCTCATCGCGGTTCGCGCCCCGATTATAAAAAACATATTAAACGTCGGGACGTCCGAAATTTTTAGGAATCAGCCCATTTAGGTAAGGATTGCGAAGTGGAATGGGCAACTTTTAATGAATATAGAAAACCCCCTCCACCGGAATCTGCATTCCTCCCAGAATTTGCATATAAGCCCTGGAAAATTAAGGGTGATAAATCTAATTTGGCGGCTACAGATAGCATACAAAGAAAATCTACACACTGCGCGGCACAGTGGAACTTTTTTGAAATTCAGTCTCAAAATCGTAGAACTTTGGCTCGGAATCACCTAGAGGGATATATATTTTTTTATTTAAAGAAAAAACCTTCCCAAATATAGGAAAATTATAGAGAAAGTAAAAAAAAAAATTTTGACCTTGAAAATCGTCGCTGATATCGCTGATATCAAATCCGGGGTCAAAATTGAAAAATTCGAAATGGTGGACCAAAATTGTAAAAGGAGAACCGATTTGACTAAGGAATCTCAGCAAAAAATTAAGAAATGGTTTATGCGTTAAATCACATAAATGCGTGATCAAGGTCAATCAGAAAAAAAATGAAAAAAAGTGCATGTGTCGAGACTTGAAACAGCGATCACTCGTGTATCAGTTTAGAGTGCCCGCCACTGAGCTGCGAAATAATTTACTAAAGATTTACAATAAATTCTATATGCCCTGCACGATGGTTTTCCTGTTACGGATTGAACTGCATAAATCAACACTTGCTGAAATTCGCCGTGACGCATCGGGGCGAATTCAAGTGTGTATTTTACTCTCATGAATTCAAACGCAATGACCTATGTTGAAGCGTTTGCGTGCTGACTTTTGCATTATATTTGTACGTATAGAAAGATTGAAAATTGAAATACCGTCATCACGAATTTACATGCATTAGCACATAGTTCCAATGCGTCACTGTCGCAAAGCGGGATTTGCAGGGTGTCTTAGTCTTTTCAATTCAATTCGCATCATTACTTTCTTTTTTGCTGTGATGCTACTCGGGGGGTTTTCTGGTCCCTAATTTTAAATCCAGGGTCAAAATAAAAAAACTCGAAATGGCGGATCCAATATGGCCGACCAAAATTGTAAAAGAAAACCGATTTGACTAAAATTTGCTGCAAGTGGGTTTTTCGGGACGCTGATTTCAAATCCGGGGTCAAAATTGAACAATTCAAAATTGCGGATCGAATATCGTGAACAAAAATTATAGAAAAAAATTGATTTGACTTAAAATAGTCTATCGGAGGGTTTGCAGGTGGATTATTTGAAATCCAAGGAAAACATTCCAGAATTCAAAAGAGAGGTCAAATCCGTTTTTTTGCACAATTTAGGTCCACCATTCCGAATTTTTCAATTTTGACCGCGGATTTGATATCAGCGACCCGAAAAACCTCCTTGTAGCAAATTTTAGTCAAATCGCTTTCCTTTTACAATTTTGGTCCGCCATATTGGATCTGAGATCTTTAATTTTTTAATTTTCACCCCGGCTTTGAAATCAGCGACCCGAAAAACCCCCTTGTAGCAAATTTTAGTCACATCGGTTTCCTTTCACAATTTTCGTCCGCCATATTGGCTCCGCCATTCTGGATTTCATCTGAAAACGATTTACATGTGAGAATCGGATTGGTCATGCAAAAATCTATATAAAAACATGTATAGCACATAAAATGTAACATTTAAGCGTTTTTTGTATTCAATAAACGATTTTTTTTGCCAAAATTCCATCCTAAACATAGATTTGCAAGGTCATATTTTTTTTATAGAGAAAGTCATCTCTATAATTTGTCTATAATCAGAAGGGTTTTTTCTTCAATCTAAAAAAAAGATATCCCTCTAGGTCAGTCCGATCCGAAGTTCTACGATTTTGAGACAGAATTTCAAAAAAGGTTCACTGTGCGCCGCAACGGAACCCTCTCCACACGAACCCTCAGCTGCTGTAAACCCCGTAACTGATAACCCGGTTCTCAAATTTAACAATAAAAAGTGTAAAGGCAAAAATAAAAGTAAACCCCCGACTAAAACCGAACCGGTAAATGCTCTTGCGGCATCTTCTAAGGAGAAGCCAGCAAACCAGATCCCCTCCCTTCTGGTTTTTTGTTATTTCTTTCGTCTTTTTTATTTCTATTATCATCAAATCACAATATGAAAGCATTTATAATATTAACTAACGTTTCACTGCTTGTATGCGGAGGAACAGCGAGGAAACCACGACGTTCTCTCCTCGATTCCTGAAATTTGAGTGTGAGTCAGAAGGCAAATCCATTATAAGCACATTAGAAATAAGAGAAAGTCCAGATTCATGAAACTTTATTTTTATATGTAATGAATCATACTAGCATATCTTTCGTTCAATTTATCCAAATCAGTTTTCAAATTAATGGATAACTTTGTTTATTTTCTAATTATAAAGCATTTCCATACATTCTCTCTTTCTCTTAAAACTTTCACTATGTAAAATTTCAACATTATCCCAATCAAACTAATGGTCAACATCGACAAACTGTTGTCTATGTCTGGCAAGAACACTTTTATAACAACGTCCCAAACGAACAGCACTTTTGTGTGTCCTCCATCCGGGTATTAAGAATTCTGCCAGTCTGTCCCACATAAGTCATTTTACAGATCTTGCAAGTGATCTTGTAAACAACACCACCTTTTTCTAATTTATCTAAAGGATCTTTACAAAAAGTAATTATTGAATCCATTTTTGATGGTATACGGAAAATAGTATGAATCTTGGATTTTTTCAACATAAATTCAATAGTTTTCGGAATTTGACCAAAAAGCGAGAAAACAAAAGTATTAAAAGTGCCATATTCTCTCAATTCCCTCTGATTATCCGTAGATAAAATGTCATTTTGTTTGTTTCCGATTTGTTGAATTCTAATTTTAATATGTTTTTCAATTAACTTCTGTGAGTAATGATTCAGAAAAAGGATATTCCTGACAATATTTAAATTCTTTTTGTGAAATGAAACATTGGAGAAACCTAGAACTCTGTCAACTAAGATTTTGATTACTGCAATTTTGTTTTGAAAAGGATGAGCCAAAAAGAAATTTTGAATTCTACCTGAAGATGTAATTCTTCAATAACAATGGGTAATAGTTTAACCATCCTTACATTTAATCATTTCTATGTCCAAAAAACTGATTTTATTCTCTTTCTCTATTTCATGAGTAAATTGAAGTTTTGAATGTAAACTGTTGAAAGCATCGAAAACTGCCTGCAACTTTCCTAGAGGAATGCATAATAAGGTGTGATCAACGTACCGAACGTAAAAAGGCAACCAAAAAATATCTAGCTTCTTGAAAGCAAAGACGTCCAAATCTTTCATAACTGTTACTGCCAAAATGGGAAAAATGATTGAACCTATAGCAGTACCAAACTTTTGCCTATAAAAAGAACATTGAATTTAAAATAAGTTGAGTTCATAATAAAAACTATCCCTCTAATAAGATCTTTTTGACTTTATCGAGTAAGTGTTTTTATATTGTCCCATCTATTTTGAAATTGCCTGTGTAACTAATCCAAGGGGTATACTCGGAAACATTGCAACAACATCCAAAGAAATCATTACATGGTCATCAGGAACGGTTTTTTTAATCATAATTTTTTTGAATTTCCAGCTATTTTTAATATTGTATTTTGAAGTTGTTACGTATTCTTTAAGGATCATATTAAGGCGCTTCCTCATGCTTTATTTTCAGCCCATGTATTCGTTTTGACATGAATTCCATAAACGGATGAATTGTTCGATGTAATATTTTAACCACATAATCTCAAGAGCATAAGGCCCAACAGCAAAGTTTTTTTTCCCCCCAAAAATGGTCTTGTTTTTATTTAATTGATCGAAAATGTGGTTCATTTCTGCACCTGGAAACGAGCAATCCGCCACCGGGAAAGTACGGGGGGGTTGAACGTAAAACAGGCGCTCCGAATGTCACATAGAATTTATCATAATTCACCGTGACGGTTTTCGAGGATGCTGAAACCAGGAGTCGCTCGTAAATCAACTGCCCTCTCGATTTTTGCATCCTGACACGCTTCGAGCCGCTTGAACGAAATTGAGAATTATTAAAATATGCATAGATTGCATTTTTATATGCTGCATTAGGTTCGTTACATAATTAAGAGATGATCAAAAAAAGATAGAAAACAATCGGTCAGCCCGTTCAATTTTTGTTGGGAGTTTTGGTAATTTTGCATTTAATTCTCGATTTTATAAGATCACCTTCAATATTGAGAATATTGGCCGATTTACCTAGTACTTTTTTCTCATTTTTTCCAATTATATCATGTTCGAATTTTATAAGCTAATAAAAATTTTATCTATCCATGTTTTGCGGAATTTTAAAGATTGTAACAGTATTCTTTGTCGGCGGTCGATTTAAGTTGGTCTTTAGCAGATTCGAGGAGGTCAGATAATTGCACATCGGCGTAATTAATTAATTAATTACTCAATTTACGATTAATCAATTCATTGTTACTTCCTCATAGAGGGGGGTTTGGAATGACCTAAATTTTCGAATATACTTTTTTTACATATTTAGATATAATTCGTCCCTTTGGAAATATGTCCGTGTGTGTGTGTAACTTTTTTCTCTTAACCACATCTGGAAAAGGAAAAGAGCTATAATCATAAAATTTTTATGGAATGTAGCTCGGATTGATATTCAGGCGTGATAGGTACTTTGTACTTTCTTTAGAAGATATCTTGAATTATTTTGTTAAAAAAACATTTCTTTTTAAACTCGTTTTTTTGTTCAAAGTCAATTTTGTACACTGAAAATGTAATTAAAATTTTTTTTTTAATATTCAGCTCTTTTCATATTCAAGATAATAATAACATAGATCAAAAATGGAGTATTTTTTTCATTTTAAATCAAAATTGAAAGTTATTCTACCTTTTTCGTTTAAACTTTCATAACAATTCATCTTATTTTTGTGTAAATTTAATATTCTTGCTTGAAATATAATCATTTTTCATTGAAAATGCAATTATTTGGTTAAGAACTAATTTTTTCCATTCAATAAATGAACTATTTTGTTGCAAATGCGTATATTTGGCTCCCTTCAACTTCTTTTTTCTTCGACATTAACATCTTTTTTGTTTAAAATATGAACTATTACATGTTTCCCTCAGAAGTCGTCAGCTCTTTGGGTTGAAAATCAGACTATAGTTTCAACTGTTATACTTGTTATGCTTTGTATACTTTTCTCTATACTTTATACTTGTAACTCACTACGATAAGTTACACATGAAAAATTCATTTTTTGCAGAAAATTAATCTTTTCAGTTGAAAATTCATCCTTGTAGATTAAAATGCCACAATTAATTTGAAAATGTAAATATTGTGTTGAAATGTCAACTCTTTAGGTTAAAACGTCAACCATATTCGTCTTCTTTAGCTTGAAAATTCATCTATTTTGGCATAAAATTCAAATACTTTGACGAAAATCAACTTCTTTGCTGAAAATACAAACATTTTAGTGAAAGTTCATTTTTGTTGTTTGAGAATTGAAATAGTTAGTTGGAAATGAAATTGTTTTTCGATAAAGTTTAATATTTTTGATTTGAAAATTCGACAACTTTTTTCAAAATGTGTCTTTGCACGTAGAAAATTTAATCATTTACTTGAAAATACCACTACCTTATTTTAATTAATCATTACTATTTATTTCAAAAGAAAAAGAATCAGGAAAGTCGAAAAAGTTAAAAAATACAACATAAAAAGGCATGTCGATGGGTCCTAAAAGAAACTACGCAACTCGCAGCGTCGGATAGAAACAACGTATCTGGCGCGCTCTATACTAAGTATATATGTTACAGGCAAAGTCCGAAGTGCCGGCACACCGCAGTCTGCCTAGGCCCTCCGCGAATTGCCTGAGCGGTGTCAGGCAAAGTCCGAAGTAGCACTTTCACTTCGGACTCTGCCTAGGCAAATCGCGAAGTGCCCGACAGGCGCAGGCAAAGTCCGGAGTAAGAATAAAACCTTTGGGCTTTACTTTTTCCGCTGCAAAGTGCGCTGGCTCGGGAATTTACAATTCAAAATAGTCTACAGGTCGCAACTCTGAATGGATTTAAACGTTTTTTTTAGAAATGATCAGCAGTAAATTTGTAAGAAAGCTTATGGAGTATATTTATCAATTTTTGTTTCAGTATAATTATTTATTCAACGCAAGTTTTTTTCTCTAAAGAAAATAAAAAATAATCTCGATATGTATCATATTTAATTTAGATGTACTTAGAAAATATAAGTAATTCATTTGTAATATTCTTATTGTTCTTTAGTATAAATAATTTCCGAATTCAAGCCTTTTCAGGAAAAACCGATTATTTAAAGCGAATTTACGGACTATATATTCCATACAATTCACCAGTCTATTATTTGTAATAATTAGATTATTAATAACAATAATAAAAACAATAATATAATAATACAATAATAATACAACATTATACAGTAATTATTAATATAATTAAATTAATAATGAATTATTATAAATGAATTATTTTATTATTTATTTTATTATTATTGATATTATTATTAATGAATTAAAATAATAATTATTAAAAAAATAAAAAAATCCAAAAATAACCAAAAATGCCTTCGACATATTGGGCTGTAACAGTCTTAAGCCCTGGACATTAATTCTCAACAATACAAGTAATAAAAATAATATGATATAATAATATAATAACAATAATTGGCAAATAAAAAATCTGTCTTTGATTGAATATCTGATTTTTAAATGGTTTATAACAACAATGATTTTAATTATTGAGAGCTTTTAGACACCGAATATCATTTTTT
Source organism: Andricus quercusramuli (assembly GCA_932178445.1). Taxonomy (NCBI): domain Eukaryota; kingdom Metazoa; phylum Arthropoda; class Insecta; order Hymenoptera; family Cynipidae; genus Andricus; species Andricus quercusramuli. Next base: position 65,255 of record CAKNXH010060790.1, on the reverse strand, counting down.
AAATCTAATTCTTAGCAATTACACTTCAAAACAAAATTTCCTTCCAATGTCGTATAAGTTTCGTACCTAATGGAAAATTTTTCTCCCCACTCTCTCCCACTACCCTTTTATTTGGGTACTTTATTTAAAACTAATGTACAGACTATAAATTCCATACAAGTCACGAGTCTATTATTTGTAATAATTAGGTTATCAATAACAATAATTGTTTATTGTTGATTTATTTGATGGAAAATGATTCATTATACGTGTAAAATTCTTTCTATCATAAAAGATATACTATAATTTTTTTCAGCTTTTCAGTAAATAGAGACAGTAATAGGTGTTTCGCTTAAAAAATTTGTTATTAACATTCAAAATGTTCTATTTGGCTATTTGACTCAAAGACAGATTTTTTATTTTTCACTAAACCTTAGTATCATTGTTTAAAAAGTATTTCAAGATATATCTCAAAAATTAAAATCATTGTTATTATAAACCATTTAAAAACCAGATATTCAATCAAAGACAGATTTTTTATTTGCCAATTATTGTTATTATATTACTATATCATATTATTGTTATTGTTGACAATTAATGTCTCAGGCTTGAGATGGTTACAGCGCAATATGTCGAAGGCATTTTTGGTTATTTTTTTATTTTTTTGAATAATTATTATATTAATTCATTAATAATAATAAAATAAATAATAAAATAATGAATTTATAATAGTTCATTATTAATTTAATTATATTAATAATTACTGTATAATGTTGTATGTCAACGGCGATACCACGCTGAAAACACCAGTTCCCGTTAGATCACTGAAGTTAAGCAGTGTTGGGCGCGGTTAGTACTTGGATGGGTGACCGTTCGGGGAATACTGCGTGTTGTTGACCCGTCGTGGGTGTGGTGGACCCACACGGTAGTATTTATCCACCTAGAAACACTACCCGAATCGGGTAGTGAGGCAATGAACTTTCGAGTTCGAAATGCTAATCAATTTTTTCTTTTTATAATGTTGTATTATTATATTATTGTTGTTATTATTGTTATTAATAATATAATTATTAGAAATAATAGACTGACGACTTGTATGGAATATATAGTCCGTAAATGCGCTTTAAATAATCGGGTTTTCCTGAAAAGGCTTGAATTTGGAAATTATTTATACTAAAGAACAATAAAAATATTAAAAATGAATTATTTATGTTTTCTAAGTACATCTAAGTTAAATATGATACATTTCGAGATTATTTCTTATTTTCTTTAGAGAAAAAAACTTGCGTTGAATAAATAATTCTACTGAAACAAAAATGAATAAATATACTCCATAAGCTTTCTTACAAATTTACTGCTGATCATTTCTAAAAAAAAAATAACGTTCAAATCCATTCACAATTGCGATCTGTAGACTATTTTGAATGGTAAATTCCCGAGCCAGCGCACTGTGCAGCGGAAAAAGTAAACCCGAAAGGTTTTATTCTTATTCCGGACTTTGCCTGCGCCTGTCGGGCACTTCGCGATTTGCCTAGGCAAAGTCCGAAGTGAAAGTGCTACTTCGGACTTTGCCTGACACCGCTCAGGCAATTCGCGGAGGGCCTAGGCAGACTGCGGTGTGCCGGCACTTCGGACTTTGCCTGTAACATATACAAATTTCTATATACTTAGTATGGAGCGCGCCAGATACGTAGTTTCTATCCGTCGCTGCGAGTTGCGTAGTTTTTTTTAGCACCCATCGATGTAAGACGTCATCATCATACAAATAAGAAAGAACCTAAAGAACATTGCGTCTTTTTTGGTTTGTGACAGAGACCGAGTGCGGCGCGCATTTACAGAAGAAAAGAATCGCTTGCTCTTACGTAAGTTTTGCCTTGTCAAATAGCTCGGACTATGACCGGAAATCTAAGCGAAATAAGTCCCGGCTAGATTCAGCTATACACTAGCGACGACCGTTCGGGTAACTTTGGGACAGCCGCTGAACACACAGTGTCCTTTACGTATGTTTTGTTGTTCTATTTGGAGGCCTTGCTCGAGCTCACCGATGAAGGTATCGTCCGCAAGTTTTTCCATTCGTTTGCGATATGAACAAATAATATGGATTGACAATTCGTTCTCACCAAATATCACCATTCATGTAATTTTAAGACGATTAGAAAGAAAAACGGTCACTTTTTTATAATATTGGCCTTGGGCACTTTTTTAAAAATATGATGCAGTTCAAATTGTAATACTAACATGCTAGAGATTATAAATACTGACTGAAAAAATCATGCTTATATGTCTGTCCCTTGGTTTGTTAACAACTCCGAAGCCTCTATAATTTCAACGAATTTAAGATGATAATTCTTTTTATAATCGATTATAGCTATGAAGAAGAGGTATTTTTATCAAATTTTAAAAACACATGACGTTTCCAGAGTATCAAAATTCATTAAATCCTCATAAAATTCATAAAAACAAAGCAAGCTAACGACTCTGAAGCCTTTTAACCACTTCAAAGCCTTTTTTTGCACTTGCTGGTGAAAGGTTCGAATTGATAAAAATTCACGTCATTCTGAAATTTTTTCAGAATGTGCAGACAACTTTTTTAAATTTAAAAAAAATCGAATTATTTTGACCCGCTTAGCCTGTCAAACCCAGTTTTAAACCTTTAAAATGATGCACTTTAAGTAAAAGAATAACTTAGACACAAATTAGTGAAAAAAATCAATAGTCTAGATTAAACAAAACAAAACGGAAACCAAAATTGAAATCTTTTCGCAAATCGCCCATATGCAATACACTGAACGGCAGGCACTAGATGGTGGATAATAAATGTTAGTTAACAATTGTGTTTTCATAACAAATCTCATCTGTGACGATGGAGATTGTAAGGAGGGATGATTGTCACATCGTCAAAATATTTTTTGTTTTCCGTCGTATCGCCGAATGGTAAATAGATTATTCTAATTACAGAAAGTAACTACTTACATGGTCAGCCGCAAATACTTTACCATATACAACCGGTGATTAATCTGCTACGGTCGATGAAGTAGTAAGCGCGATATCATTAACGATCTAATTATCATTAATAGGCAGACTTACCTAAACATTGGTAATTCAGATGTGTTTATGTAAGGTAATTGATATAAAGCTACGCGTTATATCCAACTAGTGAAGGATATTAGAACGACATAGGATCTAAGTATATAACATAATTATAAGCAAATTTTTACACAAATGGAAACTAATAATGTAATCAAATAGTTGCAAATACATACTGAATGTATCTGCACCTATTACCTAGAATTAAGAAATGCGAATCACGAGATAACACTTGATCAAAGAACAAGTACGCGATTTTCCAGGATTATTATTGATTCCCGAAACTTTATTCTGTCATTAGCCCTCTCAAGGCCGGCAAGAAGATTTGTTTCGAAGCTCAATCTCTTATTAGTGATGACAGCTTGATACGCCTTTTTAGCCTTGATGTAAGCCAACTAAGCGTAACCAGAAATGGAAGCCTTGCCAACTGTTTTAATGCACTGTGTAATATGAGTTTGGCTTGTTGACAATCAATGTCAAATCAAGGTTTGCCACGTATAGATTGAACGCAATACTTTTTCCCCTTTATACATCTCAGCTTTTGTGCCACTATTCATAATGGCTTCTGTAAGGTTTAAAGATAGGCTAGCGATATCTTGCTTATTAAGATTAACCTCAAGCCTATGGGAGAAGTAAAGTTCATTTGAAAAGACTTCCTACTTAGCATGATTCCATCTAATATAGTTTAATACATTTATTTTTTTTACATGCAAAGTGTTTGTGTGGCCGTCTGAGGTAGAAGAATAAAAGGAGAACATTCTGTTTTAATGAATGCGAAATTCGCTAGATTTTCACTCCACGATCTAACATTCAATAAATAAAATTAATTTGTCTTCATCAGCTCCACCAGTCCTAGTCCCCTCATATTGTGTACAACACCTTGGCTCTCCCGATAGATGTAAAAGTTCAACAACCTACTCTATAATTGAAATCGCTATATATAATTTTAGCAACGTCATTGAATTTTGCCTGATAGAGCAAACAGAGTTTCTCCAACGGCCGGGTTAGACTAGTAGATTCCTAAAGAATCCAAACATTGTCAACTTGTTATTTCTGAGAGCTCTGTCCATTGCCGCAATACCCAGGTCTTGTTCTAGGATTATAGGTGTCAATTTTTCTTGATTTTTATTCAGCTCCTTGTGTTCTAATGTGAAATGATGAACTTTATTGTGGAGAGAGGAAATCGAGGTCTCTACTTTCCAAAATTTCTGCATTAAGCGCTCAAATTTATGCTCAGTCATTTCCATAGTCATTCTGCTGATATAAATACGTAGAGATTTTGGGAGAATAAGCGATCAAACGCGAACACTGTCTAGGAATACGTACACTACGCTTTAGGCCATAGGAGTATACGTGTGAAAATACAGTCATGAATGATACAGCAATCAATGATGTGCTCGATAGTTTCATTAGGACCACTTCAATAGCCGAACTCGTAGGTTCACGCCTCTCTACTAAATATATGATTTTGTTAGATACTAAAATTAATTATCTTGTTCAGGATAGCAGTAACAACCCCTCCCCCCCCCCCTGTCTCGGCAAAGATTTCTCGCTGCCTGAGGCAGAGATTGGAAATCTTACTAGATCCTCAAGAAAGGTCTAAAGCTTGGGGGTGCTGTTTGTGCATCTGCTTGCCACCCCCCATAATTGAACAAATTCAGACATATATCGGGATGTTAGCCTTGCTTTGCAAGTGATTGTGCAACTGTGCAACCTGGGCATTACACCGCTCGCTGACATTCAGAACCCGTCTGTCCCAAGGTTGCGTGGTAAAGATATTCCTTACACGTTTGTCTTCTCGTGATGTATCCAGTGCTCAGACATCTGATTATGTGAGGAGAGGGATGGCAAAGGTGTTGATTGCCTCAACCCATTAATGGCCAAGCATAAGCCCAGTTCAATAAAAGTTCAGGAATAATGTATGGCATACCTAATTGCTTACGTATGTGAATCACCGCTGATCATCGCCTGGATCAGATCCTGGTTTTCCGATCCCAAATAGGGATACATGCATTTTCCTGCATTTCATTAGGCCCAGAAACACTCTGATATAATTGGAAAATTGCTGCACAATGTCGAGTGAATATAATTTGCTTGAACTTTCGTAAAATTATTCTTCACCCTGTTACGCGAAGTTTTGTTTGATAACGGAACATGGCTTTTGGATTAATCGCCAACATTGGAGTACTCCCGGTAAAAACAATAGACACCGGCCATTATGATCATCGTTCCAGAGATCCCGTAATATCAACTAGTTTTCACTTATTCCCCTTCTTTTTATACAAAAGACAAGAATAGTCAAAAGTTCAAGAAGTATAATGTGGCATACCAATCATTTTTCGTGTACTATGATGCCCATAGGGGCGATACTGATCAATTACTGCCTACCTATCGAAGATGTGCTTTTGGTAGTTTCTCTTATTAATGACCCCGTCTTGAATTCCACTAACAAATAACATCAGCAATTAGTCTTATGATATCTTTGGCACGACGAACTAAACATCTGAGCGATCAGAGCTACATCCTTATACTATAAAGGACCCAGTAACAAATGTATGCAAAATGCTTTTTGGTGAAATTGTCTCATTAAGACTTTTGATAAGCATAATAGTTCTACGTTACATATATAATTGAAAGTTTGTCATAAGGAGAACCGCAGAATGTCGCCGGGAGCGGGTGCTAATCTGAAAAATTGCACCCGCTCCCAGCGAAATCGCAGTAAAATTTCAGCTGTGACCACGTCTCACGACCATGAGGTAGGTGGCTACAGTCTGCGAAGAATTTAATACGATGATCCGGCAAAAGTCTCATGCACCCTGAAGACACGGAGCGACTTATGGACGGCTGCCGTCAGCATTTTCCACGCAAGTGCGTCAGCATTTTGTTGACACGTATGGATGCTTTTCAGGCTATTAACCAGTAAAACCTTGGTACCTCCAAGATCGCTGATGATCAAGACAATTAGCTGAACAGAATATTTCAGGTATAACCGTCCCAACTTCCTTATAAGGTCTTTATACCTCTCTTTCTTAACTTTCTCCTTGGCTATGACGTTTTTGTCAGCTGGTGCCGAAAATTCGATAACGAACATGTTTCGTTTCTCAAAGTGAAGGAGAACTATGTGAGGCCTTGAGTGCGCAACAGGAACAATTTTCGAGCATATGATGTTCCAGTATATGCGGCACTTCTCATTTTTGACAGTTGACTCTATTTCCCTAGGAGCGTTTAGCAGAGCGGTATTTGGGCTAATGCCTTAAGAGTGGCAGAGATTGTGATAAAGCACTCAACAACTAGATAGTATATGTCTTCGCTCAAAATGTAGCAACGGCATGCTGGAGTGGAAATTACACCGTTTTGACATGCCAAAATGAAACCCTCCGTGCCCGACTTCAATCCGGGTGATTTAAGGTGTTAGCTCATATGACATCGACTGATATTGAAGCCAAGGCAAAGTGTTCCAGCAGCCTCCCCTGCTGCTTTGTACTGAAACGTCCCTTCCCCCACTTCTTCGTTTCTTTCTGACTATTTTAAGAAGAGGGTCGTGTCCATTCGCGACTATGTGTGCTGTACCCAGAATAATCCTGTTGTAAAGACATTCAAAATTCAGTATTCCGTGATTACCTTAATGGCGTGAGATGTAAAGTCACGGAACAGAAGACTTAAGTTGCATGCTTTTGTACATGTGCATAACCTTTCGGGACCCGATATCGAGGGATCTGAGCTCGTCCTTCGTTCACAGAACCACTCCAAATGAATCGAGTACCACTGGGACGGCAAGCATGTTCGGCGCAGATACTTTGTTCCTCGCCGACAGTGTGGAAGACCATATCCGTCGGATGAGGCGTTTGTATCTGCATCAAAGGCTATCCTTTATAGATGACACATCCTGAACGCGAATCTGTAGCACGTCCAGGTATGTATATGCATTCCAGCGCCAAGGTGTCGTATAGCGCTTCTGTCGACGATATCAGGGTCTGCGGCGATGCCATCAAGTTTCCTTTTCTTCAAACAAACCTGGGCGCCTTTCTCTAACCCGAACTCCATTCCAATCTCTTGAGTGTAATCTGCCAGTGTCTAGAGCTAGATGTAGTTTCTCTTTATTTTGAGCGTAGATCTTAAGATGATCCATGTAAAATACATGAGTGACCTCATGCTTTCGATTTCCAGGTTTGCCGCAGAGGTACCCTTTGGAATGGCAAAGTGCGAGAGATAGTAGCAATAACGTGAGACAAAAGAGGAGAGGGCTCATAGTGTCATCCTGAAACACACCTCTCTCAAAGGTGATACTGTTAGTGATCACACGATGTTTACCAGGTGAGATATTAAATATGGTTTTCCAAAGCGGCATTAATCTCTCTCTGCACCTCACGATGCGTGGATGAACCTTTAAGCTTTCCAACAGACAAATGATAGGTCTCTGGCAGGTTGAATCGAAAGCTTTCTGATAATTAATCCAGACTATCAATGGGTAACGCTGATAGGATGCTGCGTCTTCACAGAAACATCTATCGATGAGCAGATTCTCCCGGCATCCTGCTACGCCTTTTTTTGAGAAGCGTTGTTCGTACATCTGTCGCCACACAGGTCCAATTGTCTGAAAAATCCTATAATTGAGAATAGCTATGAAGACCTTACACAGTTTGTTCAGACAAGTTATTGGCCTATAATTCTTACGGTCAGCTAAGTTGCCTGTCTTCGACTGGAGCACTGTGCACCCTTCCACCAATCGTTCCGAAATAGGCTCTTCCGACTTTAGATATGAGTTAGGAATTGGGGCCAGATGCTGGTGGGTTAAAGGAAACTTCGTAGACTCGTCTCCAAAATACCTTTACCTCCTCTGATCTGGGCGGGTGGACGACAAGAACTAGATGGTCTTGGAAGAGTCTAGATGGGTCGGACAAGAACTGTTGATTTTCTCTGAGCCACCTCTTTCTCCGCTCTAGCCTTCTGCTAGCGCTAGATAGTACTTGTATTCTGTCAACTATATGCTGTGCCATGGCGGATCCGCAGTTCGCGCGCAAGCTGTCGAACCCTGGCAGTGAAAGTCCTGCCAGATGTTATGTAGTCAGTCACACACTGAATGCGGGACGCGTACTGTCTAGCCCAGCCTATCTTTGTGCTGAGTTGATGCATTCTTCTTTTGGTCTTATGATCAACCGTTGGTTTTGTTTTACGGCTTGCATCTGCCAAAGTTCTCGCTGCATTGTACACACCACAACTGATAGTCCAGAGGTCGGATTCTTCGGAAAAATCTCCACGAAGTTCATCATCCAATTCAGTCAGATCTTTGGGCTTGAGAGGAACCTGAATGTTGATATCTCTCCGGGTCCTGAAGCGTCGCTCTTCATCTACTGGATGCCTGCTCGCGGTTGATCTTAGTTTCGCCTCTCTTTCTCTATTGCCGGATTATTCTGGTTGCAATTGAGTAGGCGCTCCGCTTATATAAACCCTTTTCCGGAGTACTTCGGCACGGTTTCGCAGAAGTTTTTGCCGAAAATGCGAGAGCTCTGGGTATTTTTCGCACCACAGAGTATGCAGTCGCGCCAAGTAATCTTTTCGTTCAGGGGCCATACTGGTATCATATCACTCCAGCGGATCCTCCTGAGTTGATCTGCCCACTTAGAAGTAATGAGATTCGGCCGGTAAATCGTATTGACTCCGCCTTAATTGGCTCCCCCAAATCTAGGGTAGTCGGCATTGTTGTCCGACCAATTGTTGGGAGCCCTGCGCGTTCGGTTGTTGTGAATCGCACTTGCTACAACTATGTTTCAGTGCTGCCATTGTTGTTCCCACGACCAGCTAGGGAGAAAGATTCGTCCATCCTTGTAGAGCCCCGCATGCAAGGATAAGGCTGCATAACCTGAGAGGTCGCCCGGTATTCCAGAATCACCGTTTGAGACACCTCACCCAGGTACCATTCAGATTTTGGCACGGCTGTTACGCCTCCGCTTAGGGGTTATTCCTTCGCGAACATCTCTGGACAATTGTCCGCAACTGCTTATTAATTATTGTAACCATATTCAGCGGAAACCCTTGGTACAGGGACCCTCTATCCACAACCCGAGGACGCGTTCGGTGGCTTTGTCATAGGCTTTTCGGTTCGATTCCCAAGGAATTAAAACCGAAACCGAATATGTACATATATATATGTATATAAAAAAAATATGTAACCGAATATGTACATATATATAATTAAAAACAAAGTTAAACAACCACCGCAGGGTACCACTAAGAGCAACTGCCATCTTGAAAAAATGTCAATGGCCCCCAGTAGAACCGCGGTAAAATACACCTATGGCCACGTCTCACATCCATGAGATGGGTGGTCACAGGGCACGACGAAATCACAACGACAGGCCGGCGAAACCCTCGTGTGTCTTGAGGACACGAAGCGACCCAAGGATGACAGCTTTCTGCATCCATCTCGCAAGAGCCTTGGCATATTTTTGGCACGCGGGTATGGCTTTAAGGTTACGAACCAGCGATAATTTCACACCTCCGAGAGCACCTATCACAAGAACAATCACTCGTACCGAATATTTTGGGTACAGTCGAAGCAGCTCTCTTTTAAGGTCTTGATATCTCTCCTCTTTTTCTTTCTCCTTTGCAGTGATGTTGTATTCGGATGGAGCCGAGAATTCGATCACGAATATAGTTCGTTTCTCGAAGTCTTGGAGAACAATGTCAGGCCTCGAGTGCGCAACGGAGACTGCTGCCCGAAAATCGTAGTTCCAGAAAATCTGGCACTTCTCGTTTCGGACAATTGACTCTATATCCCTTGGAGCGTTCAGCAGGGCAGGGTCGCGACCAACACCGTAAGAGCGACAAAGGTGGTAATAAAGTACTCTTAGGGCCGCATTATGTCTATAGATATACGTTGTTCCTGCGTGGGTCGGACACCCCGATAGTATATGTTCTAGGTACTCAGCGTGTGCATGACACGCTCTGCACCTATCACTGGGAACTTCTTGACATAAAATTCGGGCGCGGTATGCTAAGGTGGAGATTACACCGTCCTGGCATGCGAAAATAAAGCCCTCTGTACCTGAATTGAGCCCTGATGATTTGAGGAAAGCAAAAGTTTGCTCCTTCGACAAGGACTGTTTTTCTACATTTCTGTGAAAGTTTCCGTGCATTTGCTTGTCGAGTAGCTCTTGGTGAAATTTTCCAACCTCTGCTTTCTTTACTTCGGCTTTTAGACGTGAAGCATCTAGATGGAGTAATGCACTTTCCTCACTTCTGATGTTAAAATTCAGGCCAAGGGTCTCGGCAGCTTGCTCCGCGGCTTTGTAAAGGAACGCCCCTTCGCCAATCATCTCGTGGTTTCTGACCATCTTTAGGAGAGGATCTCTGCCATTCGCAACGATGTAAGCTGTACTCAAAACAATTCGGTTATGAAGACACTGGAGATTCAGAAGTCCGCGTCCGCCTTGCTGGCGTGAAATGTATAATCGCGGAACTGACGAATTGATATGCAAGCTTTTATGCATATGCATGATCTTACGCGTGGTGACATCAAGGGCCTTAAGCTCGTTCTTCGTCCATTGAACCACCCCAAACGAGTAGAGTAGAACCGGGACGGCAAGCATGTTAGTCGCAGATACCTTGTTCAACGCCGACAGATTGGAAGACCAAATCTGTCGAAGAAGATGCTTGTATCTGCTTCGGAGAGACTCCTTCACTGATGTTACGTCCTGAATGCGGCTTTGAGGCACGCCCAGGTATGTATATGTCTCTCCAGTGTTAAGATGTCTAATAACACTTATATCCACAAGCTCAGGGTCCTTGGGAACGCCAGTAATCTTTCCTTTCTTCAAATGAATTTTGGCACACTTGTCCAAACCAAAGTCCATCCCAATCTCTCCTGTGTAGTTCTTGACGATATTTAAAGCAGTTTGAAGTCTGCTTTTACCAGCGGCATAGATCTTCAGGTCATCCATATAGAATACATGAGTGACCTTATGCTCACGCTGATTAGTGTCGCCACAGAGGTATCCAGGAGAATTTCGTAGTGCAAGAGATAGAGGCAAAAGTGTGATGCAAAAAAGCAAAGGGCTCATACTATCCCCTTGAAAGACGCCCCTCTGGAAGGTGACGTTGTTCGTCGTGAGACGATAATTCCTAGATGAGATGGTAAATCTAGTTTTCCAAAGAGGCATCAATCTCTCTATGCATCTCACTATGTGTGGATGTACCTTCAAGCTTTCCAACAGACAGATGATAAGTCTATGAGAGGTTGAATCAAAAGCTTTCCGGTAGTCAATCCAGGCCATTGACAGGACGCGCTGATGGACTGTAGCGTCTTTACAGACACACCTGTCAATCAGCAGGTTCTCTCGACAGCCTGCTACACCTTTTTTCGAGCCACGTTGTTCGTACATCTCTCGCCATACAGGCTCAATTCGTCGAACAATCCTGTTGTTTAGGATAGCTGTAAAAATCTTATACAGTGTGTTCAAACAAGTTATTGGCCTGTAATTCTCTGGTTTGGACAAGTCGCCTTTTTTCGGTAGGAGTATAGTGCGTCCTAACACTAGCCACTGCGGAATG
>CAKNXH010060790.1:1683-43639 GCA_932178445.1 Andricus quercusramuli | reverse complement strand
TGATGACGTACCTAACTTCCTGGTGTCGTTTTCTCAAAATTGGTACAGTAATAGTTTTCTCTAAGCGCAACATTGTTGGTACAAATAAAGTATCCTCCTCAATACATTCTTCATAAAAAAGTCGTCTCCTTTCATCCGATAGCTCTCCGAGAACTTTTTCTGCCTTATTCTTGATGAAGTCTTTTTTTGAATCTCTTTCTGATTCAGAGCTATTGTGATCCAGGTCAGAAACGTTAATAGCTTTATCTAGAGTTTCTTGAATCGTACATTTATTTTGATCAAAGACACATTCCTTCTTAAATGGTTGTTTTTTTAAATTAGCTTTAATATCTCCAAAGTTTTCTTCTGAAGACCAGTTTACACGCTGTAACCTTTCTCCGTATTTTTTTTTATTAAGATATTCTTTTCCATACGTACAACATTTTGAAGGATATTTGACTAACTCAGCCAGATTTTTGCCACTATCTTCTTTAACATCCTTCGAACCACTCAGTGTCATACCTGAGTTTCGTGGCTGGAGTGATCGTGTTTCTTTGGAATTTTTTTTTAACTCTATCACATGATCTGGCGACATTTTTACACCTGTATTACTAGGGTGTTCGATGAGTGCTTCAGTCACAATGCTTGCTACTTGATTTTCAGACTCGTACTCATCAAAAAGTTTTGTTGGAGTTTCTAGAGGAATCGATACGCTCTCGGAGGGCAATGCCTTTTCACTACATATTTCTTTAACAAAAATACCAATGGAAACAGGATGCTGCTCTTTAGGATTAGTTGACGGATTAATTTTGTCTGAATAAAATGATATTCCCACATGCTCAATATTGTCTGTAGAAGAACAGCCTAATCTCAAAGTATCTGATGCACTTACTGTAGTTGCACCAAAACTCTTTTCCCGTTCCCTTCTTTTAAAAAGGTTTATAGTTGAAGAAATAAGACTTTTTCTTCTTGATTGCTTACTTATTGGTACTTCGTGATCGTTGGATGATTTTTTTTGTGAGTCCGATATGGTTAATATTTTCTCTGGATTATCCGTTGATCTAAGTGTCAAACTTGGACGTGATTTTGAGAAAGAGCTTGGCGATTCTGGACCAAGGAAATTGCCATCCATTCTCACCTAAAAAATAAATTTCATATTGAATTAATATAGCTAAATATATGAGCTTCTTATATATGAAGCTTTTCTTACTACAATTTGAAGACCTTGTTACGTTTGAAAACAAAAAAGATTAGAAGTTTTTCACAGAACTGGAAACCTTTTATTCTGAAATGCAGTGGAAAATCTTCCGTATAAAGTTGGCACATTTCTTCAAGTGACCATAATTGATTCGTCTCCGATATTTGTTTCAAAACTGTTCGGATCATGTTTCGATACTTCAAGCAATTTTGCAATTTTAAACTCTGAATATGTTGAATTTATTTCTTTTTTATTCTTACAGTGAAATTTCTTTTTAATTTTTTGCGTAAGTGTTTTGATAAATTTTTCAATTGTTCACATTTCTTTAAATATTTACAGGTTATATTTAATAACAATTTATCTTTTTGCAGTTATTGACGGTAGTAGTTAAACATTTTGAATAATTCATATTAGACAATTGGTATATTCTATATAATGATAATATTGAGTTGAAACATATTGACATTAAATTAAAATATAGGGTGGGCGAAATAATATATTGTGCATCGTACGGAAGATATAAGCGATTCAAGACGAGTGAATCGCATATATCTCTCGCACGATGGACGCGATATTTTGCCCAACTACCGCAGACATAAATGCTGTTACTGAGGGACTCGGGCAACAACAAAGTTATAGATTTTTGGTAGCTTAGGTGGATCGATAAGAGTCAGCGATAAGAGTAACAGTATAATAATAACTGGCAATAAATTTTTCAGTCTTATTCGAGACTTCTAGGTTGTAACATTTCTTAATTAGTTGATCATAAAGATATTAAACTTGGAATGTTTCCCCTTTTTGAAACTTTTTGTGCCAGTTTTTTTTTCAAAATACATTTTTGTACCTCTGAATGAGTTTATAGAATCTTTCTTCTTCGCCGTTTTCAAGTACTGTGCATTGAGAAACTTTTTCTTTTATCTTCTCGTCAGTTAATGCAAAGTTGTCCAGAGTTATATCAAACTAGCCTAAATAGTTCATCCCTTTAATTACCTTTTAGTGTACTTCTTCTGCCATTATATACTTTCCTAAACAATTAAAATCTTTTTCTCTTTGAACTCGTAAAAATACGTTTTGTTAAGTATACGGAACTAATTCAAGAGTAGCGGATATAAAGGATAGTTTAGTGGAAGTTAGAAAGGTCTGGTTATACGATGCCATGAACTATCTTTACTAGATTTCCTGCTAAAAAAATTCAGAAATCGTCAGAAAAAAAGTCAGGACTTCTGTCCATTTCTGACCACTTGTCTTACGTTCCCTGGCAGAAATCGTCAGAAAAAGTCAGGACTCATGAGAAAATGTTCAGAAATCGTCAGAGCTTGGGTTCAAAGGATAATCCCTTTATATATTAGGGGTCCACGAATAGAATGCCATAAAACGTGATCCCTTTTATATTTTCCGGGTTATTTATATTTGTTCTTGCGTATTCTCTTTTTACTCATATTCAATTAATAATATTTATAATACTGAATTACTCTGACGGTAAATATGAAATTTTGTCCGTTTTAACGCATCCCTTTCTCTTTACAAGATATATTATATTTATTCTAATTTTAAGTTTTTATGGAAAATCTGCAGGTACCTGAAATCGTCGAAATCCTTAGATTTTAAATGTCACTTTTGAATCTGTATATGCAACATTGGAGAAAATTATTTTTTAATTTTCATTCCTTTTTGGTTAGCCGACCTGCGGTCGTAGCCAATGAATTACCTGATAGGATCTACATTAGCATATCTTCAGAAATATTCAGACTCGTCAGGAATGGTCACGATGTTCACAATTCGTCAGAACTTCTAACTATTTGTAACGAATCCTAGTGCGCAGGTTATGAACTGTATACCAGAGTTCGGTCAAATGTAAATTTGAGCAGATGCAGAATTTGTTAGGGCAATTTAACAAGGAAAACCAGTTATTTTTTGATACCATTATCATTATTACACCTACTTTATTCCACACGTACACAAAAGATAGCTTTTCATCACTTATACATATAATCGGATACTTCGACGGTTCAAAAAATCTTAAATAATAGCTGGGATTTAAACCCTCCAAAAACTACCTAACCATAAATCCAACTCACGTCACGCCGCGCCGTACGCTCTAACCAATTGATCCATCGAACGGTTGGACTTTTGTGTAAAAATCTTGGCTAAGCGTTACAGTCAGGGGATACATATATGTGCCCCCACTCATAATAGTATACCCCACTAGAAAAAAAGTCAGGAATCTTCAGGAAAAAAGTCAATACTTCTGACCATTTCTAACCAGTTTTGATACGTTTTTCGACAGAAATCGTCAGGAAAAGTCAGAATTCGTGAAAGATATTCAGAAATCGTCAGAGCTTTCTCTTTTTACTTATATTTAATTAATAATATTTATACATTGAATGACTCTGAAGGTGAATCTGAAAATTTTGTCCGTTTTGACGTATCTCTCCCTCTTCACAAGATACATTATACTTGATCTAATTTCAAATTTTTAAAGAAAACTTGTAGGTATCTAAAATCGTCAAAATCCGTAAATTCTGAATTTCTAAATTTTGAATATGTATATGCAACATTGAAAAAAAAAATTTTCAATTTTTAATCCTTTTGGGTTGGCCTACCTGCGGTCCTAGCCGATGAGCTACCTGATAGGATGTGAATTAGCACATCTTCACAAATCGTCAGACTCGTCAGGAATGGTCATGTTCGCGAGTGAGAGAAGTTTATGTAAAAGAAAACGATGCAATGTTTGAAAACCTTCTTGACGATAAGTACATTAAGGGACAGGTCACTGAGAATAAATAAGAAAACTGAATTAATATAATGTTAACAAAATTGCTAAAAAAATCGAACTTGAATATATTTAAATAATTTTTGAAATTCATATACAATTGATTTGAACTTGTCTACCGAAACGACGAGACAAGTTCTCAATGTAATGTTCGGACGACGACTGAAATTTGCTTACAAGAGGTACGAAAGGTTCTCACTCATACAAGGAATATGAATCAACGATAGTAGAATAAGGATAAAAGAAGATATCGATAATACTTTAAAATTGGAATACCATTAAAATTTAAACATATGAAATGAAAGTCAAAAGTGAAAAGTCGATGTTGAATAAGTGAAATTAAAATAATGAAATGTACTGAATAGTTATATCAGTCAATTCCAAATATCGAAATATTCCACCAACACAACCGAAAAGAAGGTGTTAATTATTTAATGACAGACTGGCATGGGGCAGCGAGGGGATCACACCGAGTCATGTCAAAGTTGACCAACAAGCCACCACAATATGTATCTCCATGATTATGAAAGAGTCCAAAGACCTTGTATCGAATTCAATCCAAATCTATGGGTCCCCGAGTCTATCCAGAAGAACACTCCTTCTGGATCCAAAAAAAGGTTTTGGTTTTTGGTGAACATTGGAACAGATGTAGCCTCCGGAAGCTACGACCACGATCGTTCGAAGAACGATCGATCCCGACGCAACCGGAGGTAATGCGTCATCCGACTCGTCACTTCCCACGACACCAGAAGATGAACGAGTCGGGAATCACCGAACCCGTCGCTAACAAATGAGAGGAAAAGAAAACACTAAACCCAAATCAAAAAGACTCAGATACCTGACTTGACTAGCAGGAGCACACTTGAGTTTCTTTGTCGTTGCGACAACCGACTGGGGCTGCACTCGCTGACACCTGACTGGGAACTTGGCTGAAGTGCTTGGCAACCATGATGTGCGTGACCTGTGGTTCAGCAGAAGAAAAACATGTCCACTCCTAGTGCGGTACAAGAAACAAGGGAAGACAAACACTTGGAGAACACTGCCTCGCACGGTAGCGGACACTTTCTTTCAGAATCACATGTTCACGAAAGGGCTAAAGGGTCATTGTTGTCGAGCTACAAACGAGATGTGCACCTTACACTGCGCGCGTTGATATCTTTGAAAGAGACCAGCGGATCCCGAGGGCGACATACATGCCCGACAGCTGGCACCCGACTGCCCACTCTCACCAAAGGAAAAGCGCCTGAAAACTCAAAGAACAGAGAGAGAGAAAGATCTTCAAGGAGGAAGAGCATTGGGCGAAAACCATTTTATTAACAATGAAACCTTGAAGGTCACTCAACCAAGAAAAACAACATAAAATAAATTATTAACAGAAGGTAAACCGCACTTTGAAACGATATTTAAAAATTTGCCTTCGCCTTTGGTAAAAGACACAATTTTACAATGGGGCTTCTAAAGAAACCACTCGCTGTGCGGAGAGACACAACGCGCACATGACCATCAGAACCGGGATGAAGCTCAATGACACGACCTAAAGGTCACTTTGTGGGTGGTGAATTTTCATCACGGATAAGAGCGAGGTCTCCAACTTCAAGTGATGGATAAAAAGTCCTCCACTTCGAACGTGGTTGGAGCTCTTTCGAGCAATCCGAGGTCCGACGTTGCCAGAAATGCTGACGCATTTGTTGTAACGATTGCCATCGAAATAAGCGATTCGAGGCAATGCCAATGTAACTTGGCTCAGGGATACTGTTAAAAGATTCTCCAATTAAAAAATGACCTGGAGTAAGAGCCGTAAGATCATCAGGATCATCAGACATGGATTGAAGAGGTTTAGAATTTAAACATGCCTCTACTTGAAACAGAAATGTGCTCATTTCTTCGTATCTGAGGGTAGTATCTCTGATGACTCGCCGAAGGTGGTGTTTCGCTGAGTTCACTCTAGCTTCCGAAATTCCCCCAAAATGCAGTGCACCTGGTGGATTAAATCGCCACTTTGTGACATACGAAGCCAGATACGAAGCTAATAGGGTTGACTCCTTTCAAGCTGCTGAAAACATCGCTCTAAGTTTGACATCCGCTCCAACGAAGTTTGTACCTTGATCGCTGGTCAAGATAGCACAAATTCCACGTCGAAAAATGAATCTTTCATAAGCAGCTAGAAAAGCATCAGCCGTATAGTCCGAATATGATTCCAAATGGACAGCTCGAGTAGAACAACAAACAAAGACTACGATGTAGCCCTTATATGGTCGATAACCACGAACCTTAGTTTTTCGCAAGTCTGGTCTGCTATCAGTTGTTGAGGCTTCACAGCTCGATGTCGTAGGCATGGTAAACATCGATGAATGGAGGTCCTCACAACCGATCGACCACGGAGAATCCAGTAGGTTTGCCTCAAAGTTCTGAGAGTGAGCTGGACACCACCATGAAGACAACGTCGATGATGATGATTAATAAGAAGAGTCGTCAGCGTTGATTCAGAGCTGAGAATGAGAGGATGCTTCTCATCGGGATCCAAGCCTGAATTTTTCAACCTACCTCCTACACGAAGCACTTGTTGTGAATCTAAATAAGGTGTTGAACGATCTAACTTGCTCTTGGAAGGAAGAGACTTTCCTGATGATAGCGCCTTGATGTCGGCTTCAAAGTAGAATTGCTGTTCGTGTCGAATCCAGACCAGGCGAGCTTTTTTAAGTTCTGAAGGTGAAAGGAATGTAACCAGGCAGTCGCTCGTAGAAGTTTATGCAAAAAAGAGTAGCGATGGAGAAGCACCCACATAGCTAGAACACAACTAGAAGTATGAACTTTTGATGTTCGGTCTTCTAAATCCACTTCAGGATTAACTGATGATGGAATGCTTGGCCAAAGTTCTGGGAACAGCAACCAATTTGGACCTTTCCACCAAAGAGAAAATGATGAGGACTCCTTGGCAGAGAGACCTCTTGAAGCACAATCAGCAGGGTTACTTGATGAGGAAACGTAATGCCAAATTGCTGATGGTAGTGTGGTTTGGATTTCGGAAACTCTATCGGCTATGGAAGTCTTCCATTTTGTGGGATGTCCGTGAATCCAGGCCAGCGTGACTGTTGAATCACACAATAGATGACTGGGAACATCTAACAAAAGTGTTTGTTGCACGTGATGCACAAGTCGAACAAGCAGAACTGCTCCACACAGTTCTAAGAGTGGTAGCGATACCTGTTTGAAGGGAGCGACCTCAGTTTTCGAAATCAACAGTGAAACTGACTTCGTATCAGAATCAGAGGTCACATGAAGATAAAGTACTGCGGCGAAGGCTCTTTCCGAAGAATCGGAGAATCCATGCAGTTCACAGGAATCAGAAGATGAACTGAATCTTATCCAACAAGGTACTTCGATTGAGGATATTTTACGAAGACCTTCACGATATGCAAGCTAGCGTTGGTGAACCTCGTCAGGAAGAGGATCGTCCCAGGAGATCTTTTAAAGCCAGAGAGTTTGAATAAGTATCTTAGCTGTTATGATGACTGGACTCAACCATCCTAGCGGATCGAACAGTTGAGCCATCTGACTCAGAACGCTACGTTTAGTGATGACATCAGGACAGGCTGGTAATTTGACGTCGAAAGTTATCACATCTCGTTGAGGATTCCAAGAGAGGCCCAGCATATGAAACGATTGCTGAAATTTCAAGGACAGAGGCTGAGACGAAGCTCGAAGTTCTTCTGGAACTTTCTCTGGTAGAACAGGATCACTTGATATCCACTTGCGAAGTGGAAAGCCGTCAGCTTTGAAAAGTTGATGTAATTGATTCTGTAAACAAATTGCCTCCTTGAAGTTATCTGCACCTGTGATTACGTCGTCCACGTATGTTCCTCGACGTACAACTTCAGCTGCTTTTGGATAAATTTCACCCTCATCTCGGGAGAGTTGTTGAATGCAACGGAGTGCAAGAAAAGGAGCAGAAGACAAACCGTAAGTAACTGTGGTGAGACGAAACGTTTGAACTAAATCATTTGGCGACTTTCTCCACAGGATATGTTGAAGTATTTTCAGCTTTTATACATTTTTTAAATGCATTTTTATAAACAAACATTGGTTTATACATAAAAAAATATAGTGCTCATTTTTACCAAAAAAATATGTGTTCATTTCTGGAAATAAAAACCTTTCATGGAAGGTACGATATTGCAGTAATTTTTTTCTGAAATCATAGTATTTCAGGAGTATCTCAATCAATTTTTAGCTGAAAATATTGAAAATTACGCGAGTTATGAATTTTTATATAAAAAAACTCATTTTTCCTGTTTTTTTTTTAAACAATTTGTTAACTATCCTAAATTAAAAATATGGTTATAAAACCAGTTAGATTTATAATTAAAAACATAAAAATATATTATATACAATTTTTCTTAAAAAATATGTAGTACAGGCTTCACAATACACGTTTAAACACGTGCGTTGTCAAACAGCCCTTGTGCCAGTAATGTAATTATTTTGAGGTATGCCATTCAAGGGTTAAATTAGGAAATTTCGCCAAAAATAAATTTGGAAAAATGTTGTAATTTATTTGGAGAACATACTTGAAAATAAGGAAATTTTCTCATGAATAAAGTCGGAAAAATTTCCTAATTTATTGGAAATTGAACTAAAGTCAAGAAATTATCTCAAAACTAAATTTGGAAAAATTGTCTAATTTATTTGGGAATTCTACTTATAAATTAGAATTTTTTCTCAAAAATAGATCCGGGAAAATTTTCTAAATTATTTGAGAATTATACTGTAAAATTAGGATATTTTCCTACAAATAGATTCGGAGAAATTTCCTGAATTATTTGAGAATTGAAGCTTAAAATTAGAACATTAATCTAGAAACAAAGTTTGGAGAATTTTTCATAAAAAAGTGAAAATTTTGTATTGAATAATTCATTACATTTCCTTGAGACTTTACATTTCATTCGCGAACCTAAATATTGACGAATGAACTTCAGTGAATTCATTAACCTATACGCTTGACTGGAACTTTACTATCTCGTTGATGAAATTTGTCAGCTTAGTGGACCTTTTTATTTTCCTTTCATTAGCTGTCCTTTGGTTTATTTCCGGTGCCAGTGGTGTATCCAAGATCATCATTCTGCAGTGCATAAAATAGAATTTCCTATATATTTTCTACATTAGATTATATATTCATTTATATATTCTTATATTCCCTCTTACAATTATGAAATGAAGAAAAAATGAATATGGGTTTTCCCTTTCAATGAACTATAATATGGGTCAGGTCTCCTTTTTATAGTAATATCCGTACATCATTAGCATTCTGAAATGAACTCAAAATTCAAATTGAAAGTAAACTGTTTCTGTGTGTGTGTTTTTTTTTCAAATTGAAATATAATTTATTATGTACCGTTTGAAACGAGGATTGGATGTGTAGAATGCATTACTTTCATCTCCTCGTCAGTTGTATTAGCATCCGGGAAATATAAGGTACGTAGTACAATCAACTCAAAATATGCCGGTCCAGAAGAAAACAAAAATATGAATTATATTATCATTTATATAAGTTCAGAAAAATTTAGTATTTACTTACGATGAAATAGAAGATCTTCTCTTCGTCAAAATAGCTGCTGATGAGTGTCAGAAATATCTGCGTCTTTGGTAGATTGCTCTCTAGATTTGAGCAAGTTTCTCTCAGGTGATCAAGATCCTCTCTAACCCTCACAGCCTGTTTTGGTTAACTTTTCAGTCTTTGATATTTCCTGCTGTACGGTCGAAAAAAAAACTATGACCGTTGCTTTCTTCTCTAAATTGGCTTCCCAGATCTTCCCAACATCCTTCCCGAATAAAGTTGAAGCATGGTCGAGGAAATGATTTTTATTCCGACTTTCTTCCGTTTCATTATTTGGAAGGTCATCCTCGTACGCAACACATCCGCATCTGTCTTCACATCAAGCGTGTTGAAGTCTTGGACAAATATTTCGCCATTGACATCATCATTCTTCACATTTTTTTTTATTTGGATCGCCTGCTATTACTTCCTGTGTTCACTGGTCGACTTTTGAACCTCAGCCGGTCATTAATCCTTATTTTCAATTCATTTGCCCCAACAGAAAAAACATGAACAGTGGAATATGTATCAACAGTCCAGGTAGAAAGTTGGAATTCTAAAGGGAATCTATTAACTACCTTCCTTGCAGATTTTCCTGCTGCCCCCAGTCCTTATTAACCGGCTCTTAAAGTTCTTAGGACATGACCTTCAACGTTTATTACCAAGTCATGCTTGTTGTCAGTAGAGTTCGGTTCATTTTGGAATCCTTGAGGTACAATATTATTCCACATCACAGGGTTTTCCATATGAAAACCTCGATTAAAAGAATTAGGATGGCTTGGACGAAGAGGAAAAATGTTGACGGATGATTGACTTCCTGTAAATTTACTTATGGAAATAAACATTAAAATTTAAGAAAGAAAGTGTAATTATCATGACTTGCAGTTCATTTTCAAATAGCATATGAAATAGTTACTTCCAACAACTGAAGTAGATGAAGTAGAAAGTAGAAGTAGACGAAGCAATGGAAAGAGCAACTTCAGCTACTTCTTCCAAGGTTGGAAAGTCATCACCTTCGGCACCATCTTCTTCAAGACAAATCTGTAAATGGAAAAAGTTAACGTTAAAACGTACACATGCAAGCAAATTTTCTGACGAGTAATAAATAGCCAACCAGTAACCTTGTAAAAAGAGACTGGTGGAAAAAGCAAGAGATCGCGGGCTTCAGAGATGACTTCATCCAAGTCGTTGCCCCTTATGACACGCCTCTTCACACCACCTAGGTTAGTGACTTTGAAAATCATTTTTTCGCTGCAGAATAAATAACTTAAGAACAGTGGGGTACTCATTGTACTTCGTTATACAGCTCATACTTCAATTATCATTGATGCGTTGGAGATTTACTTCCTCCTCTGCATGCACACTGCGAGTATTAGCACAATGGTTTGCAAGTAGTCCATGTTTCAGTTTTACACAGGAAACAGTGCCCCGAGTGTACACGTGAAAGGGTTCATATGCCTATAATTCGTTAACAAGAGCATACTCATATCTTATCAACAGTTCTAGCTCAGAAGGTCGAAGTTTTGGAAGTAAGTTGATTTCCAGAATTTCCAAAACGAAGTATAAGCATTCATCAGCGTTACACAATATAATGGCATTTCTTCCCATTTGAACGCCGCATTGGCATGCACCTTGTTTCAATGCCAATACTGCACCTTTTTTAAGGCGTTCCCCTGAATGATGTACTTGAGCATTCGCTGACTCTTTCACGTAGCTGAGAATTGTGCACGGCTTGCTAAACATACTTAGAATAACGGTCAATATAAAAATCAGTTTCATCATTTAATTGTAATTCCGATTGCAATCCAGCACCCGAACGTGATAAGCATTGCAGAAGCTCATGTTTCTCCGCCAATGACTTCGTTATATTCTTAAAACATTTGAGAGTTCGCGTAGTTCTTTTGGCAAACGCATTCTTATTCTAAAACTCAAGGTCCAAACTTGCAGCGGAGGTCCAAATTGCATAATAATATCCAGATAGTGGGTTAGAGAATGATACTTTGGGCGTAGTGGCGTAGAGGGGAATAGTTTTTTCCTTAGATAAATGTAATCATTGATAATAGTTTTCAAATATAACACGTGAGATTTATGAATTTGAGAAGCGCACATTATTCCTATTATTTCCGTTGTTTTCATAAGACATATCCAAACTTCATCGAAGGTATCACTTTCTCACCTACCAAAAGAGGAAATAGTCGAAGTAGAGTTAAAATTTGCCACGCACCACCAACAACTCGTTTACATTTATTAGCTATAAGAGCTTGTTTATCTCGTGAATCGGTAGAGAATATAAAAAATTTTCAATTGCAGAGTTTAAAAATGAATAAGTAATAAAACCTTACGAAACAAAATTATCTGACATCAGAGGCAAATCGCATGCGATAACTCCTTCCAGCAAATCGTGACCAAGACAAGGTGGTAGTCCAGGATGGCAAACGTGGAAGCCTTTGAGATTATTGGAAGGATAGCTGAATTTAACTCCCTAACAATGTTTTGTTTTTCTCTTGTTTTCCAAGGACTGTTTATATGACTGAACTGTTCTTCGCTCATATTCTACAGGAAAAGTCTGACCGCTATTTGATTCAATTTTGTCATAATTTTATTACATTCTGTAATACTGTCGCTTACGTTTTATTCTTCTTCCTCTAAACCACATGAATCTTCCTAAGAACTACTCGCCTCCTCATCTGAGCTAAATTCGTCTTTGTGCAAACTGCTTCCAGCCACCTGGGAATTGGTTTCATTATCGTCTATGCTACATGCCTCATCTTCTGAAATGCATTCAACTTCATATAGACTTCTTTCTGATTCTTCTACATTACCATATTTATTTCCTGAATCTTTAGCTACTGCATTCTACTTTGTTGACTTCAAACCATTTTCAACTTTTCTGTTTGTGTAAAATTCCTCTCGCATAATCAAACAATACCTCCAAAAGTAGATTGATTTGCTCAAGTTCTTTACAAATTCGTCCAAGGAATGACTTTCTAAGTTGTTACCCGTTAGGAAAACAACAATTCCTTTCAAGAACTTCTTTGGAAACACTTCAACTCCTACTTTTTATATATGATGTCTAACTCATTAATGATTCTGCCGTATACCCTCCCGTGATCAAAATGTTTTTCCATGCACAGAGCGATGTGCTGAATTATATTTATGCGTGTTCGCAAATAAGTAGGTAAATTTCCTGAAATAAATAAAGAAATTGACCTCGAAGGCAATTCCACCAGGAAAATCCTTCAGATCATCGTTCTGATGGTTGTCAAGCCTATTGATACTATTTAAATCTATCCCTGCAAAAAACGTCGTATTGAAAAGTATTAAAATGTATTGACATTTTTAATGCGATTCAATTCTGTTTTCTGTACCGAAAAAAAGATTTTAAAAGTATTAGTTCGTACTGGTTCGCATTACACTTCATCACGCTGAATGCGAACCGACAGTGTCGATGATTCGCATTACAAAAAATTGGTTCGCATTAAACTTCAAGTCGCTGAATGCGCGATCTAAATATTAAGAAATTGTAAAAAAATCAAGCGGTTCCTGTTTATTGTAAAACTTTTTTTAAATAATGTAAAATAAATATATAAATATTAATAAATAAATAAACACTTTATAAAATATTGAATAAAATTTATTTCCGTGGTCACGCATTCAAAAGTATTCCAATAACTTTTGGAATTGGCAAAATTTAAACCAATGCGACATTTCGCATTAAAAAGTTTTCAATTCAGGCACAACATTCTTCTCATTCTATCGCATTTAAAATCATTAAAGCTAATGCGAACTTTCGTATTAAAAAGTTTTCACTCAACCGAAACATTTCCATCATTAATTCGTATTGAAAAGTATTCAAACCAGTACGAACTCTCGCATTAAAAAGTTTTCACTCGATAAAAATATTTGTCTCATTCTATCGCATTCAAACGTATTTAAACGTATGCGGACTTTCGCATTAAAAAGTTTTTACCTCGCTCAAAAAATGAGTCACATTTTTTCGCGTTCAAAAGGATTCAAAGTAATGCGAACCCTTAATTTAAAAAGTTTTCATTTCGTTCTGAAATTTTCTCTCATTCGGTCGCATTAGAAAGCATTAAAACGAATGTGAAGTCTCGCATTAAAAAGCATTGCGTGCAAAAATTTTTATCTTTCGTATTCAAACGCATCCAGGAATTTAATGTAATATAAGAAGTATCGCATTTAAACGTTTTCGGCTAACCTCCAATGCGAAACTGACACATAACAGACTTCACGGAAACGAATCATGAATACGAAACAATACTTTTGAATTTTACGTTTCTTGCAGGAATATTTAGTGATTTATATTTCAAGAAAGCTTTCCGTGTTCCTGTAATAGGTACGTAGTGAAAATGTTTCTCTTTGCCTTTAATGGGCTCCAAAGGATTCAATTGTGGCTCAACGTAGACGAAATTTTTCTTATATAATTTTTTCTTCTATAATTCGACTTTAATTTCAAATTATATTCTGTGGAAGGATTCCGAAAAAATGTATCTTTAATAACTGTTTCCACTTTATCCCGCGAAATGCCTAACGATGCGAGCTGTTCACTTAGTCGCTCTTTCAAAACATCCAAACCCTGAGATTGAATGTTATTCAATTCCGTACAAAGGTGTGGAACAGTCGAAGCTGAAACTAGAAATTGTGCTTCTAATGATCGTCATTAGTTTGATGTTCCACGCTCACTGCATTGGAACCATCTGGCAGAAATTCATCATCAGGACAAGAATATGAAACATTTGTCTGATATTCCGAGAAGTGGATAGTAAAGGAGCTGACTTTATCATACTTCTTTTCCCAATTTGGAAATCGGCATGTAACATACACACCCAACTTGATACGACCCTTTAAATACTTCATAAATTAATTAGAGTGCTTTTTTTGACAAATTAATACACTGCAAACGCCCTTAGCTTTTTTCAACCATGTCTTGAGACATTTTCGCGTATAATTTCTAACGATAATATAAGTTGTGCCTTCTTAATATATTTACTCTTGAAGAGGATTTTGATGTGGACATGTGTTTGCATTCTTGGTAGCCGCAATAGAAATTTTTGCTCAAATTACGATGAAACCTATGATGCTTAATGTGCGTCAAAAAACCTTCTGTGCGTTGATCGCAAAAGTAACACTGAAACATTGTTGTACCGCAATGAAGAATCTATAACTTGAAAAAATCTATAATCAACCTCTATAACTTCAGACCTAATTGATATATTTATCGTAACGGTATTTTCTGTAGTAATAAAAGTCGATTTTAACAAAAAACACACATTCGCATTTTTTTTTAATTTGTTCATAAAATCAATGTTTATAATTTTTCTTGCAAGAAACGACAGATATAAAAAAATTTGAGATACAAGTTTAGACGTCTCAAAAATTTCTATAAGAATTACCCCTTAAATGAATCAGATGAATACCCAAGTACGAAGTTAGAACGGCCCATCACTGGCCTAGTATCGGCAAAAATATTGCCGAAGATCGGCTGCCAATATCGTACCGTTGCTGGAATGATAACTCCGGTATGCACTTGGCGGCAAATTCTGGCCCAGACTCTAGCCGCCATCACTTATGCGTAACTGGTTGCCATTATCGGCTCAGCAATGGGTAGTGATATCGCCCCTACCTCGGCTGCCAATATCGTGCCATTGCTGGAATGATAACTCCAGTATGCTTTAGGACCAAAGTTAATTTATTTTTTAAAAAAATCATTAAATTGTTTTTAGGATGCCACTATATATGTAGAGTGAATACATATATCACATTTTCAAATATTATCCCTGGCGGACCGGCTGAACGCAAACATTACGCTACAGCGTAACGGTAAAGTAATGGTAAAGTAATGGTAAAGTAATATGGCATTATAATTGATAAAAGAAACAAAATTAATGTTTAAACTGTTGAAATTATAATAAAACGTTGAAATTTACGTTAAATGGCCATGCCGTAATTGCAACAAGTTGCTTTTGCAGCGTTAAAACATAAAAGAACATAGTGATTGTAATTGCAGTTGGTCCCCTGCATATTGACAACCCGTTAACGGGGCTTCAAGTGGGTTGCCAGTCTGCAGGGGCCTGACTTGAATGACAGCCACTTTGTTTTTTTATTTTTTAACGATGAGAAAGCAAGTTATTGCAATGACGGCATGACCATTTAACGTAAATTTTAACGCTTTATTATAATTGCAACAGTTTACATATTAATTTTGTTTCTTGTATCAATTATAATGCCATATTACTTTACCATTACTTTACCATTACTTTACCGTTACGCTGTAGCGTAATGTTTGCGTTCGGCCGGTCCGCCAGGGATATTACAAATAAAATTTCTAACGCTACGGGGTATCGAACCTACATCTATACCTAAATCTATCGCCTAGCAGTCGGGAGTCTTAAACATTGCGCTAAACCCACGAGTTGAAATTTCATGAAAAAGCCATCCTCATAAGCTTTAGCTCAAAAAAGTTAAAACACTAAATTTCAAACTCTCTTTTTCTAATTAAATATTTATTATCACATGACGTTATGTTATTGTAAAATATACGAAAACAGGAATATCAATAAAATAATTTTTAAAGAAATAACTAATATCGAGTACAATTTTTCTTCGTGTAATATTTCGTTTTTTCGCGTTTGAGACTACTTCACAACTTTCTACAATGGCAGAAAATGTAATTTTTTTATGAACATTTAACATTTTTAACGACGGAACTTAGAAATTTGATAGTGAACTTTGACAATTTTTTAATAACAAATTTTTTTGAACCTTGTGTAAGGTCAACGGCGATACCACGCTGAAAACACCAGTTCCCGTTAGATCACTAAAGTTAAGCAGTGTTGGGAGCGGTTAGTACTTGGATGGGTGACCGTTCGGGGAATACTGCGTGTTGTCGACCCGTCGTGGGTGTGGTGGACCCACACTGGTAGTATTTATCCACCTAGAAACACTACCCGAATCGGGTAGTGAGGCAATGAACTTTCGAGTTCGAAATGCTAATCAATTTTTTTTTTTTTTTTTTTTTGTGTAAGGTTTGGGTTTTAGCTGTTTTATACTATTTTACGTTTAAGATTAACATGAAATGTAATTTTTTTCTGAACATTCACAATTTTACATAAAGATGGAACTTAGAATTTTTTTCTTGAAAAAAAAAAGGAAAAATGTTGTATTCGCGACAGTTGTATTTATAGTTCTTAGACATTTTAGAAGACATGAACCATATTTTTAAACGTATTAACATTTTTTTTAAATAATTATACTCTTGGCATAGTACTGCGCCGAGTTTGGGCCAAACTCTGGCTCTTCCTCTAAAAACATGGTTTGCCGTAGTAAAAGTCAAACTGGCTCGGTGATGCGCCTTTGCTGGGTCAGAATCTGGCTTTTCCCATTAAAGCATGTTTTGCCAGAGTAAAGACGAAGTTGGGCACAGCAGTGCGCTGAGTCTGGGCCAAACTCTGGCTCTTCCTCTTAAAACATGGTTTTCCGTAGTAAAAGTAACAGAGGGCCCAGTGATGCGCCTTTGCTGGGCCAGACTCTGGCTTTTACTATTGGAAAATGTTTTAAACAAATAATTTATATCGATTACAATTTTTCTCCGTGTAATATTTCGTTTTTCGCGTTTTTGGCTACTACACAACTTTCTACAATAACAGGAAATGTAATTTGTCATGAACATTTAAAACTTCTGAAGACGGAACTTAGAAATTTGATCGTGAACTTTGACTTTTTTTTAATAACAATTGTTCTTAAACTTCCCTGTGAGGTTGGGTTTTTAGGTGTTTTAGACTATTTTACAACGTTCAAGATTAACATAAAATGTAATTTTTTCTGAACATTTACAATTTTACATAAAGATGAAACTTAGAATTTTTTTCTTGAAAAAAAAATAGAAAAAATATTGTATTCGCGACAGTTGTATTTATAGTTCTTAGACATTTTAGAAGACATGAACCATATTTTTAAGCGTATTAAAATTTTGTTAAAAATATTTATACTCTCGGTACAGTACGGCGCTGAGTCTGGGCCAAACTCTGGATCTTTTGCTCTAAAAACATGGTTTGCCGTAGTAGAAGTCAAACTGGGCCCAGTGATACGCCTTTGCTGGGTCAGAATCTGGCTTTTCCTATTGGAAAATGCTTTAAATAAATAATTTATATCGATTGCAATTTTTCTTCGTGTAATATTTCGTTTTTCCGCGTTTTCGACTACTTTACAACTTTCTGCAATGACAGGAAATGTATAATCTTTTAGGAACATTCAAAATTTTTTACGACGGAACTTAGAAATTTGATCTTCAACTTGACAGTTTTTCAATAACAAATTTTTTCAAACTTACGTGTAAGGTTTGGTTTTCAGGTGTTTTAGACCATTTCACAACGTTTGAGATGGACATAAAATGTAATTTTTTCTGAACATTCACAATTTTATATAAAGATGGAACTTGGAATTTTTTTCTTAAAAAAAAAAAAAAAAAACAGGAAAAAAGTTGTATTCGCCACAGTTGTATTTATTGTTCTTAGACATTTCAAAATATGAACCATATTTTTAAACGATTACAATTTTTTTTCAATATTATGGTTTGCCGTGGCGAAAGTCAAACTGGGCCCAGTGATGCGCCTTTGCTGGACCAGACCTTGGCTTTTCCTATTAAAACATATCGAGCCAGAGTAAAGACGAAGTTTGGAACATCAGTGCACCGAGTCTGGGCCGCACTCTAGCTATTCTTCTTAAAATATGCTTTACGTACTAAAAGTAATAGTGGGCCCAGTGATGCGCCTTTGCTGGGCCAGACTCTGGCTTTTCCTACTAAAACATGTTTAGCCAAAGTAAGGACGAAGTTTGGAACAGCAGTGCACCGAGTCTAGGCCGCACTCTAGCTATTCTTCTTAAAATATGCTTCACGTACTAAAAGTAATAGTGGGCCCAGTGATGCGCCTTTGCTGGGCCGATCTCTGGCTTTTCCTCGTAAAAAATGCTTTGTCGTGATAAAAGTGACACTTGGTCAAGTAATGTGCCATCACTAGGCCAAGCATCGGCGGTAGATCGACAAATTTAAATAGCCAATATAGGCAGCCAGTGCGGGCACAACACTGGGCCAATTAAAATGCCGATATTGGCGCAATAACATTAGCCGATCTTTGGCTGCCGAAATTAGGCCAAGCCTGGGCCGTGTGTTTAGGTCCGGCAATTCGCACTTGGGTAAGAGAAATAAAGTAAATAAAATGAAAAAATGAATAAAATTTATAAAACGATTAAAATTAAAAAAATGAATAAAATAAAAAAAACTAATAAAATAAATGAAGTTAATGAAATAGGGGAGCGGCGGCGAATGTGGCGCATATAAAGGAAAATGTACGATTAAAATTCAAATGTATAGTAAAATATTGTAACAAAATATATTTTGTTTAGGCTAATATCTCACCAACGCTCTATGCATGGAGATAATTTAACTGAAGTTCATTGAAACAGTTAATTAATGTGTTTTCCAAAAAGTGCATCTGCGCCAAGTTGTCCTGCCTTGTTTGGTAATGTGGCGCGTTTCGATTTCAGTTCATAATTATTGAATAAAAAAGAAATTATGAAGAAACATTAGTAAAATTTAATGAAAATCAGATGAATATATTTACGCTTAATATTATTAACATATTTGAGGGATTATATCTGCCAAAATTTCAAGAAAAAATGTTTTTTTAACAGTGCATATTGTCTCATAATAATTTGAGGAGTACTACAAATTTTGTATTTTAAGATAAGCTTACAGACGTTTCATAAACAATAAATCACAATTATAATTATTCGAGGTAAAATTTATTCTCTTCCAAAACAGTTATAATGATTCAACATTCAAATAATATCACTACTCTGAACCTTATGAATATTTATTCTGTCAGAACAAACCTAACCCGAAAACTGGTAAAACGATTTCAAAATACAATTATTCTAAAATAACTCTAAAATACACAATAATTATTAGAATGAAACTTTTTTATGTATATTAGGAACGAAATGTTATTACTTTGAGTAAATATTTCTTACCTTCTAACTAAAACCGGCACTTTGTTACTACAAAATTCTCCGAGCAAAACAAACCAAAAACTTGTGCGCCAAGTTACCTGCCGATATTAGTCCTGAATGCGCCATATTTGTCGCATGTGAATAGCATTTAATAAAGATTTTTTTACAGAAAATTTCATTGATTTTTGCTCAAAATTTTAAACCTTAAAGCATTAAAGAAACTCGGAACAGTATATTTCCAAAAAATTGTATAAGTTTACACGAAACTTCTGTAATTTTTTCCTTGTATTTAGCTACTCTGACAATACAAGCGAAAGAACAAAAACTAACTTTTCGTCATAAAAAGCAGGCAATTAATTTAATTATCCCAATTTTTTCATAATGTAACGTTGAAAACATATACACATATAATGAAGCTACCTCCACAAGCAGAAAATGCGTTAATATTCGAAAACTCGAACGCGCCACATTAGCCACCGCGCCGCATTCACCGCCGCTCCCCTACATTGATAAAAGAAATAAAATGAATACAATAAATAAAATGAATGAAAATAATTAAATAAATTGATAAAAGAAATAAAATTAATACAATAAATGAAATGAATGAAATTAGTAAAATCAATAAATTAAATGTCAACTAGTATCTCTCCTGCATCACATTCGTGGAGGATTATTTCGCTTATTTCACGTTAATTTTACTCTTATTTTTTTTAACAGGTTCATGGAATTTTTTTATTTTAAATTATTTTTTGTGCAATAAAAACGTGAATTTTCGATTTTTCAAGAAAATTTAAAAAGTCGTTATGACAATCTTGTAGGGCGTGCAAAAAGAAAAATTTTTCTTGCCATGACTTTTTTTCGTATCGTGCGTTGTTTGGCTGAACATTTTAATTTTCGTTTCTTCTTTTGGATTTTGAAAATGCTGTAACTCTGAAAATTTTCATTTTATCAAGGAATGTCATGAGAATAGATTGTTGGAATGTTTGAGTACTATGAACAGCCGCACATATAACTTTCAAATTTTGAAAAAAATTAGTCTAAAAAATTTTCAAAATTCAGGGGGTCTCAAAATGTGGACATTTGACAAAAACCGTAGGGGGGGTCAAATTTGACTCAAATCTAATACAGTGAAACCTCATTTATCGGGACACTCATTTATCGGGACACTCATTTATCGTGATCTTCACTTATCGGGATCTTGCAATCTCTTTTTTCGGGACATATTGTTCTCCTTCCAACCACCGCTCCTTATACATAAGCACTTGAAGTGGGATAAGGTGAGAGCGTGGTGGGCGTAGCGGGAATTTAAAATTCTTTTTGATCATTTGCGAACAAACCTAACATAACCCGTAAATAACAACACAGCAACGTGTCATGGCAACCCGTCTTGATGCTGGGGGTAGTAGTGGGAGACCCCTCCGAATCCCGATAATCGAGGTGTTCACATTTCGAGGACGTCCCGATAAACGAGGTTTGACTGTACCTTCTCTAGAGATGAGAATATAAAAATGAAATAAATAGATAAAATAAATTAAATAAATGAAATGAAGAAAAGAAATGAACTGAATACAACAAATGAAATGAATAAAATAAATAAACTGAATAACAGAAATAAAATGAATAAAATAAATAAAATGAAAAAAACGAATTTAATAATTGAAATAATTCAAATGAATGATATTATTGAAAGGAAACAAATGAATTTAATTAAAGTCAATCGGAAACCTAACCCTAAAAACCGACTAAAAACGCGTGCAGTTTTGATAATTTATTAGTTTATTGTTATTCGCCCTATCTACTCTTGTTCTATATTCAATGCAATTATTCAAGACTGTTTAAAATATGAACTGTTCGTGCGTGCTTTTTTGTGCTTGCGACGTACGATGAAGATATATATTATATTTCGAAACTGACTTCAAAAAGTTTTCCCAATATTTACGTACCGGTATATATAGTAAGTTATTTCATTTTTATTGTGACTGTGAGTCGGTTATTGCTCTTTTTTTAATTTTGATTCCCAGTTAAAACAATTAGACATGTTTTCAGGATTCAAATCATAAATAAAACATACAGAATTTTTTTTTTTTAAATTTGATTTTCTAAGTGCAAAAGTCAAGAAAAATGTCCCATATAAGTGCATCATAAAATCGAGAAAACTCTATCTCAACAATCATATATTTAATTTAATTTACATTGCACAAAGTAAACATTAATTTATTCGAGTCAGATCTGTTCACCGTCATTGCATTTTTGTTTATATAAGCAAAAGCTACTTTATTGCCCAAAATAATGGACGAAAATTATATTTTAAGAACAAAGAAAGCGGGAAATTTTGCAATACATTCGTAGTGTTAATAAAATTAAGGTATTGATCATTTTTTAACAAAAAATTTTCCGTCCGCAGATTCAATTTTTTAATTTATGTAGAATTATTGCCTTTTTTAAATATATTATTCAGATCTGTTCTTTAACCTAATAACCATGTTAATTTGGCTTTAGGCTTGAGATTTTTTCTCAAGTGAGAAAATATGTAAAATATAAATATAAAGAATATAAAAGTGTAAAATAAAAAAATTTAATTTTGAAGATAGATTCTTTAAGAATTCAGAAAAACGCATGTCAAATGATTCAAAGAATATCGTATGGAATCCAATAAATAACGTTACCATTAAATGTACGATTAGTTATAAATTCTACGAAGAAAATAAAATGAACAAAACATTTGAAAATGTTTAAAAATTGTCACTTTTTTTTATTGTTCCTGAATACTTCGTCCATTATTTTGACAACAAAGTTCCTTTTGCTTATATAAATGAAAAATATATACTCGTGTTTTAATATATCTGACTTGATTAAATTGAATTGTAGATGGTAGAAATAGCGTTTTCTCTATTTTTTAATAAACGCACAGGGTGCGTCACGGTGTACCTCGGTATTTCTTGTGTCTTTAAACTGAAATTATTTTATGTCGGACACATGCTCCAAAGCTGAAAGTCCATGAGAGCTCGTAAGTAAATGTATCATCTATATTATTCTTTAAAGTTTTTGTTCAGTAAATATATTGTGGAGAGTTCGGGAGGTTAGAATTTTGTTTGCACCTTTATCGGTGCGACGGGTTACCCGGGTACTCTTATGTACTTGGTATGCGGCGTGACTTTAAAATGATTTATTCCCTAGTAGCAACGTCTGCCTTGTATGACAGACGCTAGAGTCTGGCTCAGCATCTGCTCCCTATAGTTGACCAGACTGGCGGGAAAAATGATCAGACCAGACGAAAAACAGAATCTGGTGAATAAAGGAACCAGATTCTGGTATTTAGTTTAAACACTAGTAATTAATGTAGGATATAAATAATGAAATTTTAAATCTAGCAATCGGAAATTTGAACGATTCACAAGTATGACCAAACATGCAAGCATGCAAGCTCATACGACAACAGGTTATGTTTTTAATATTTCAATGCGTCTAATGTTGTGACGTCTCCGCAGAATATTCGCCCAGAAAGGGCTCAAATATAGAGTAAAACTATTACAGAAACCTGTTTAGTACCATTTTACGTTATTTTAATTTTGTCTGGTGTATATCATGACCAGTCTGGGCCAGGATCTGCTACACCAGACTCTGGTGCCAGAACGGCACACCAAAGCGGAACCAGCCGGGCGCCAGGCTGCAAACAGATTCTTCTTTTTCTTGCGCCCAGCTTGCGCCAGTCTGCAGTTATCTTGCTACTAGGGTTTCTTCCGAACGTGATAAACTTCTATTTTTGATGTAATTATAATTTATTCTTATATTTTATCAATAGAAAAATAAATTAATAAGAATTACCAAGCTTAGGTTTACTCTTTAGAGCTTTGGAAACAGGTGTTACATACTGGCTGATTGACGAACCTTCATCACGTTCAGGTGACTTTCGGGGGTTGTTGAATGTTATTATGGGATTGGAAATATAATCTGGGGTTTTCTGAAGGTGAATTCAGTGATCATTTGAAATTTGTTGAGTCCTTTACGTGGAGGGTCTTCGGATTTGTTCAGGTAAAAGTGGCGGTGGTGGTCTTAGGGGGCTGCTAAATATTATCATGGGGTTGAAAATTTAATTTGGGGTGTTCTTACGGTTATTTGGGCGATTATTTCAAATTTTTCAATTTTTGCAGTGTTTTACGTGAAGGCACATAGGATTTGATTATTAAATATAGTGCATACTAGATAAACGTTTATTTTTCAGCCTGCTAGCCTTAAAAATTGACTTGCTTACACGTCTATTTTTTACAGAATTTCCTCAAAACTAACCCTTAAAAACTAACATCCATCCATACCTTATCTCTAAGACCGCACGCTCTTATCGCCTTGCCTTCCTCGCTTCGCCTCGCCTCGCTCGCATGTCCCTACTTTCTCGCATTTCCAACCTCTGTTTTCGCAGCTGATACCTGCTACTTATCTACTATTTACAATACGAGACCGTACTCGCGCTGAGGCGCGCGCGTTTTACTTATTTCGATTAATGACAGTTTTGAAGATTCTATCTGATGATTAAAGTTTTTCAATTATTTAAGTTTCTTATAAAAGTACATATGCCTAAAAATCATGAAAAAATAGTGTAATAATAATTAAATACATTCAATATTATTGCTATGTATATCGTATTCAAACTATAATCTATTTAAACAATTCTGTGAACACATAATTTTTAACCAAATCACTTTGGCGTTGTTCTCCTAAGAAAATCCGTAATGCTGGCCCAGACCTAACTCGCGAAAACGCCACATACAATTGTCCATGATTAAATACATCTTTACGAAGATCTACTCCGATGTTATCGAAAGTTTGTCCCTGACTTTTGTTAATAGTCATTGCAAATGCCAATTTTATTGGAAATTGACGACGTTTGAAAGTAAATTGATAAACATCTTCACAGTACAGTGTGATACGATGGATGAATACAATTTCTCCTGCTTTATCACCTGTTAAAATTCTACATCGCAAAAGATTATTTGCAAGCTCTAGTAATTGCAAGCGCGTCCCGCTACAAAGACCTTCGTCAATACTAAGGTTACGATTCAGCATGACAATGCAATTATTTCTTAATCTTAATTCATGCGGTGGAATATTTGGTGGATTCAATGTGTTTAAATATTCTGGCTGTATTGCGTCGGTGATATCCCCATTATCACAGTTTTCAACACTATCAACACTGGTATATAGTCGTTCTGTATTTTTGTCTAATAGCTTACCCGAGTCGAAATATAAGCCCTACTTTGATGCTCTAAGTGGAAGTATTGCTTCTACTTTGAAGCTGCTTATTCTACTAGCTCCTACTTAGCCGCTCTTGAAGATATTTTCATTATATTTTGCTTCTACATAAATCTTAGCCCCTACATTGCAGCGCTTGTCTCTACGTTCTTGAGTTTTATTAACGTCTCCTTTGAAGCTCTATAATCTTCACCGAATTTTTAAGTTCTCTTTTAACGCTCTGTAACTTTTTGTATATTTCTAACTCCTCCTTAGACACTTCTCAATCTCTAAATTTCAAAAATATTTTTTTAACTCCTTGATAAACACTTCTTAATCTCTGTATAACATTTTATAATAATTTTTGTTAACAAAAATCAAATACAAAGTTTGATATGATATCAAGACATCTATTCCAGAGGAAAATTGGCCCAACACTAATGTTTTATCTTTTCTTTTTCATAATATTTATCTTTGTCGTGAATTGTAATTTTAAAATTTGTTAAGTTGAATGGAGGGTCTTGAATGAAAGTTCTAACCTCAAAAGTCGATCTCTTCACATTTCTTAAAAAATATCGTAATCATAAGCAATTCCATGTCAAATCATCTCAAGAATTTCAGCTATTGATAGTAATTCAGATGAAAATTCTTGTATACGTTCTTCAAGGTGTTGAGAGAAAAACGCTAGAATAATTTTTTTCTTAATCCAAAAACTTGAGGGATATTGAAAATTGAAAATCTTGGTCCTCTTTTCTAAAATTTTCAAAACTTTCGTGATTTTAGTGATATCAAGGTCATTTTTTTTAATTATTCGTAATAGGACGCAGTTAAAAGAAAAATATATTTCTAAAACTGCGTCCCATTACGAATAATTGAAAAAATATATCTTAATATAATTAAAATCACCAAAGTTATGAAAGTTACCCAGATAACATTCTGTTAGCACACTGATGGCGTATATGCACGCAGATCTGCGGATCGACGCGCGGATTGTGCTCTCACCTGATGAGACATATGCGTCATCATATGCCTGGCATATGTCTAGCAGAATCTGACGCATAATCTGCTACGCATATCGCTAGCAGATCTGCTACGCATATCGCTAGCAGATCTGCTACGCATATCGCTTGCACATCCGCCGCATATCTACGACAAAAATATAAACACTACTTCTAATTTGAATTTTTTTGCATTTTGAGAGAATTGTCAATGCTCAAAAATGCGCAATTCCAATTCGCACTAGTGTGGACTTTATGTATACGCAGATGTAGTGTGGACTCTACGGGTTAAAATGAGAACGAAAAGGAATATCATGAATATCATGTACCGGCACGCCATACGTCTTGAACTACGATTTCATGGGAAAAAACCGCCATTCCAATATTTTTTGAAAATAGTGAAATCTTTCGATGTAATGAAAGTTGTCAAAAAGATCACTGCACAAAACATAAAACAATTTTATCATTATTAAGAAATTGGACTATGTCACGCGTTTGTATGTTGCGCTGGATTTTCACGCCGTGCGACCTGTATGTAACAAAGGAAAATAGTGACCTTGACTTTTAATCCGTGTTATCTAACCATGCAGCACAAAATGATGCAAATAATTGCGAAAACGACGCGACTCACTTGCGAGCTTGATGAAATTCGCAAACTGGACATTTGCCGGCATGCGCGCGCATTCCTCGAGAAATGGTTCCCGCGAATTTTAAAAAACTATAATTTTCAAAGAAATCTTCATTTGAGTAGACTAATTAATTTTTTGTAATATTGATGTTGATTTGACGAACTTCATTAATTTATTTTTATAATATTCAATACATTCTGGATGGCCTGGAAACATGGAGGAGATAAATATTTTTTTTAACAAGGTTTGTGTATAAATACCGGTACCGACAAAGAAAATGCGCGATATCACTTTAAGAATAACAAAAATTTGGATATATTTTAAAAATTAATTTTGCCAGAAAAAAAATAAAGATGGAAATCCTAATTTTTGAAATTTTGACAATTTTTCGGAATAAAGTAAATTTTTGGATACTTTATATTTTTGTACATTTCCAGAAAAAGAACGAAACTTAAAGTTTTCAATTTTCCAACATTTGAAAAGTTTCAAAAAAATCCCAAAATTTTTTCAATATTTCCAAAAATCCACAAAATTAAAAAATCATTATTTAAAAAATTTCAATATTGTTTCGAAAATGGTTTATATAACTTTCCAATAACAATTAATTTCATAAGTAATAACTATAGAAAAATTAAATATTATCAGAAAGAATTCTGCCCTCATGGTGATTGCAGACTCTGCGTCACATTCTCGCGGTATTGTGTGATGCAGAGTGTGTTGGCCAAATGTGACTCATAGCGCTCGCAGATGTGTGCTCGACAGTCCATGCTGGCGAGATGAGTGCGTTATTGCACGCAGACCCTGTCAATCACAATCTGCGGAGGATCTGCGTCGCACAATTGTTATCTGGGGTAAAGAAGAAAAGACCAAAAATTTTAATTTTGAATATTTCCTAAGTTTTTGGATTTTTTCAACAATTATTTTGGGTTTTTTCCTTGCAACATCTAAGAGGAAGGATACTAGAATTTTCATCAAAACTATTAACAATAGCTGAAATTCTTCAGATGATTTGACATGGAATTGCTCTTATATATTTTTTACTCTATAGAGTAACTTCTTTTATGAAATATAAATGTCGTCAATTGAATAATGTGGTTAAATTTTTAACTGTTTATTTAACACAATAAGTATCGAAAGTAACATTGGAACATTTATTTATTTATTTATTTTGCTCTACAGCCATATTTAAATTTCGAAAAAGAGTATATCTGCAGAACGAACTGATATATAGTTATAATATCGGATAGCGACTACTGCGTACCTGTAACTGTCTAATATTATCTTTGATATTATCTTCATATATATCTTCTTTTGCTAAAGTCGGCACCATGTGCCGTTTGTCTGACTGGACGGTTTGTAACGACAATGGTCCCGAAAGTAGACACACGGTTAGAAATAAGGAAATAAAAATTTCTCTGATTTAATTAGACCTCGAATCTAACAGCTTTAATGTAATATTGCGTTTGATTTGTTGACTTCACTCGCTTTGCAATTCGTATACAGTAACTGAAATTTTAAATTTTAACGCTCAAATATGGCGTCGTTCCTTGACGCCTGCGCTCCGGTAACAAATACTTTGTTGTTTCCTCCCAGCTCGAACACCGCAGTTTGTAAAAATGTCAATTTTAGTGGTTTAGTCCAAGAAAATATATTTTTTTTCGTGAGAAATAATAAAATAATAATATCTAAAATGGCTTCAAGAGAAGAGAAGTTTGCGCTGGTCTGGTGGATCGATGATAAAAAACAAGATGGCATTCAGTTCTCAATGATTCCGAAGAAAAGTAGAGAAGTAGACTGAGCAGCTAATTTGAAGTCAAATGATATGAAAGAAAAAAAAAAACAATTCAGTTGAAAGTAAAAGTGGTAGCTATTAGCGGTGAGTACATCACTTTATCTTACATTATCTCATATAATTACATTTTTCATAATAATGACTCGAAATCTAACTTATTTACATTCAATTTGACCAAAAAATCCTTCTTGTATACATATTCCTTCATAATTAGTTACTTATTTTCTTTGCAAAACCCTCAAAAGATAATTTTATTCCTATCAACTTCCATTACTTATTTTCAAAATTTACAGAATTTGTTAAAAATAATTAACAATGTATTCATTTGAATAGCACAATAAATAATATTGATAATATTTAAATTTTTACAACTTATTTTATTATGAATTTTTTTCAATTTCCCACCATTTAAATTTTCTT
The DNA here is from genome assembly GCA_932178445.1 of Andricus quercusramuli. Taxonomy (NCBI): domain Eukaryota; kingdom Metazoa; phylum Arthropoda; class Insecta; order Hymenoptera; family Cynipidae; genus Andricus; species Andricus quercusramuli. The sequence goes on along the minus strand of CAKNXH010060790.1, from coordinate 15,002 downwards.
TATTCGCATTTATTTTCAAAATTGTACCCTATTATGTAATTTATTTCTCCTTATTCGATTCTACAACTATTTACCTTTATTCTTCAGGCGACCGAATCCATTTCAAATCGAGCCGGGTTCTACCATTGGAATCGTAGAATCTCTCAAAACAAAATATGTTGTTTTTCAGATGAAATTGGGCGATACGTATTTGTCCGATTTGCGAAAAAAAAAATCTTAAAAATTTATGCTTATTTGAATTTTTGGCTTCGTTTTTAACAAAAATTCCATTTCTTTCTTCAAACCTCTATAACTTTTGCCCCATTGAGATATTTATTATTTTCTTTTTGATTCTAATAGCGTTCATCGTCTTCTTTCTAAGCGCGACCGAATTTAAAAAAAAGACTCAAAATTAAGAAAAGGGGTTTTTAAACATGAAAAATCGATTTTCTCAAAAAACCTCAAAAACCACAGAAAAATTTAAATTTTTCGCAATTTTTTTAAACTTTTACTTTGATAATGAAGACATCCTGTTAGTTTGATGCTCGCGAAATAACTTCTGCAGGCAGGAGAATTCTTTTTTTTTTACAATCGAATTTTCTACTTTTTCTTGAAAACAATGACAGATACAAAAGAATGTCAAGATGAAAGTTTGCACGTCTAAAAAAATTCTATGGAAAATTTATCATGTTTTTTTGTGGTACCTCTGACAGTTTACGAGAAAAATTCAAAAATTACATAAAAAAAAATGTCTCCTGGCCTCAGAAATGGTTTAGCTGGCATGATGATGATAAGATGTCTTTCTTCTATCATTAGAAACTCTTCAAAATTTGTTGAAAGAATAAAAAAGGTTTTCCAGAAAATGTATTTTTTCAATGTTTCCAAAATTCGAAGAAGCGAATGAAAAAGATTTTCTTGAAAGCCCAACCCTTTTGATCCTTCTAAATATTTTTTCATATTTTCTGCTAATAGAACAAAGGCATCTTAAGAGGACCATGCGAGCCAAACCATTTCTGAGGCCGGTAGATTTTTTTCCCCTAAAAATGTGATTTTTGAAATTTTCTCGTAAACTGTGGAAAGTATCGCAAAAGAACAAGAGACATTTTTCATGGAACTTTTTCAGACGTGCATACTTTCATGTCAACATTTTTTAGTATCTTTTATTGTTTTCAAGAAAAAGGAGAAAATTGGATTGTGAAAAAAAAGAATTCTCCTAGCTAGAGAAGTTATTTAACAAACATCGAACTTACGAGATATTATTATTACCAAAGCAAAAGTTAAAAAAAATTGGCAAATATTTAAAGGTGGGTTTTTTTGAGAAAAACTGCTGCCGTTATTCCCTCAATTTTAATCCTTTTTTATTCTCTTATCCAGATTTCATTTTTATTCTACAATTTTCATTAAGAATACAACACAGTAACATTTTAACTTAACGGGGCCTTCACCTTACTTAATTTTGTTACTTAGTACTATTGTAGTAATAATTATTTTCTTGAGATTATTATAAATTTATTATTTTGAAAAAATATAAAAATGTATACACAAGCAGGATAATCAAACTTATGCTGTTCTATAGTATGTGTACTTCGATATTTATATCATAATATGGTTTACTTTATTATAGAACTTCGTTCGTTTTTAAAACATACTGTTACTGGTTTATAATTGTTTATTATTTTGTGATATCAATAATTACTTCGTTCTATCTTGAAAGATTTCAATGAAAAAATTATAAGGAAAAAAGGATTTATAACTCATCAGCGAAAGTAATATAAAAGTGCACGAAAAACATATTAATTGACGAAAGATTCACAAGAGTTGAGTGAAACGAGGACACTGTGACATTGTGTACATATTTCATAACATTTCGCATCTTCATTTAACAACGAATAGCAGTTTTCGTTTTAAGTAGCATAAAACTTAGGATTTGTTGACGAATAAAAAAACCAAAATTATTTTGTATATTCATTTATCCAATAAAAGATACACGTTGTTTTCAACGCTCAATAAGAAATTGTTATTTAATGATTATGCAAAATAACTTAAAATATTGCGTAAATGTCGCTTTGTTTTCGTCTTACTCTACTTTTGTTAATCTTTCGTCAAATAATTTTATTTTGTGCGGGAAGGTAGAATGTGGAGCATTGAAGTAGAGGCAAAAACTGAGCCCCTACTTTGACGCACCAAGTGGAAGATTTGGAAATTTGTGCCCATTAGAGCGCCAAAGTAGGGGCAAAAATCGCATTGGAATAGCCTCTACTTTGAAACCTTAGCCCCTACAAATGACAGCGTGAAGAGCGTCAAAGTAGGGTCTATATTTCGACTCTATACATAACTACTCTGCAATTTATTTCATCTCCAAATCTTCGTTCTTGTATAATCTAATTGAACTGCCATCTCCAACGGATAATAAATACCCAGCAAATTCTTGTTGCCCAGGCAGAGTACGCATATTCTCTGTCAAGGACAATAAGAAAAAAATTTTCCAAAGTGAACTGAATTTAGTTCACAAGTTTACCAACTCACTGCGAGTTGCATGAGTTTATACAGGCAGTAATTGTCTAAAATCTCCTCCTAGAATCATAACTTTCCCACCAAATGGCAAATCAAGATTCATAAAATCACGTAGTGTACGATCTGTCGATTCCAAAACATACCTAGGGGCCATTGGAGCTTCGTCCCAAATAAAGACATCCACTTGTCGCAAGTATTGTGCATCTTTAGATTGGCTTTTTATACGTGAAACAGAATCGGAGAACAGAGGAACTGGCATACCGAAAGTCTTATGTACAGTTTTTCTATGAGGCAGTAATATCGCAGCAATACCTGTGAATGCCATTGAATAGTTTAATTTTCGTTAAAAAAAACCAACGAATCTCCTAGAAAATTTCAAGAAATGTTAATTTTCAGCCTAACAGATAAATTTTCAGTTAAAAAAATTGATTTTCATCTCCCAAAAAGTAAATTAGAAAAAAAGCTGTTCACTTTTCAACCAAGGAGTTGCATTTTCAATCAAAGTAAAATCTTATCTTTGTATTTTTCTTGAACTTGTTAATCATATTTGAATTTTTTGTGGCAAATTTACTTTTTTTGATAGAAATGTAATCTTTTTCGTTAAAAAATTATCTGTTCAGTAGAAAATTTAATGAATCTTTTTTTTAAAGAATTAATTTCTTTGGCTAAAAAGAAAACTATTCGGCTGAAAATTCTTTTTTATTTGTTGATAGAGAAAATTCATGTCTTGGGTTGAAAAATCCACTATTTGGTCAAAAATTCATATTTTTGGTTGAAAAGTCATCATTGTGATTGAAAATTAATTTCTTCGGTTGAAAATTTATTTCTTTTTGGATGAAAATTAATTTTTTTAACAGAAGATATAACTTCCATTTTCGCTTGAAAATTTATATTTTTATTTGAAAATTAATTAATTTCGCTGAAAACTCGTTTCTTCTAAATATACTTCTTTAACTGAAAATTGAAATTTTATATTTTTGGTTTGTAAATTTATCTTTTTAGTTCAAAATTGAATTATGTCGTTAAAAAATAATTTTTTTGTTATCAAAAAAAACACATTATTTTCTTAGTTGAAAATTATACTATTTCGTTTAAAATTTACTTTAATTTTATTGAAGATTAATTTTTTCGGTGAAAATTGAAATATTTTTTGAGAATCAATGTATTTGGTTCAAAATTAAAATTTTTAAATTGAAGATTCATCATTTTAGTTGAAAAATCACTTAAACTATTTTATTTTTTGTTAAGAATTCATTTCTTTCAGTGGAAAGAAACTATTTATTGGAAAATTAGTTTTTTTTTTGTTGATAGAAAATTCATCTTTTGGATTGAAAAGTCTACTATTTGGTCAAAATTTAATATTTTTGTTTAAAAATTCGTCATTGTGATTAAAAATTAATTTCTATGGTTGAAAGTTCACTTCTTTTCAGTTAAAAATTAATTTTTTTTTTTCAAATGAAGATATAACGATTCCATTTTCGCTTGAAAATTTATATTTTCAGTTAAAAATTAATTAATTTGACTGAAAACTCGTTTTTTACATTCTCATCATAATGAGAAGGTACTGGTTTTATGTGAAAAACGACTTTCGCGGATTTCATCAAATATCGACGTTTTGAGACCCCCTGAGTCAGAAAAAATAGTTTTTACGTCGGTGTCTGTCTGTCGTTGTCGTTGTCGTCATCGTTGTCGTTGTCATCGTTGTCGTTGTGGTCTGTAAACACGATAACATTTGAAAAAATTATCCGATTGGATTGCCCTTTGGCACACTTCACAAGAATGTAATAAGAAAGGACAAGTTCGTCAGCCAGCTATTTTGAACGAAATTTCAAAAAGTTAGAGCATTTTTGAAATTTTTGTGACCATTTTTTTTCGTAATTTGAAATTTTTATTTACGGCTTTTCATAGCACATAGAAATTCGAACAATTAATCTCATTACTATTTTCGATAAAAGTAAAATTGTCAGAGCTATAGCATTTTCAAAATCCAAAAAAAGAAACGAAAATTAACATTTTGAGCCAAACAACGCACGATATGAAAAAAAGTCAGTTTGCACACCCTACAAGGTTATCATAACGACTTTTTGAATTTTCTTGAAAAATTGAAAATTCACATTTTTATTGCACAAAAAATAATGAAAACTCAAAAAATTTAATTTTACGATCAAACTATGCAAGTTACGACAAATAATGATTGAATAAAAATTATGCACTCAAAAAAGATCTACAAATTTGTTATTGGTCACATTTTGATAGGATGTGTAGTTTTTGTATTATTTGTAAAAATTACATTAATAGTGAAAAAACCCGCCCGATAAGTGGGCACATTCTCATCAAAACTTTGCTTATTTATTTTCTTTTTCATTTAGTGTGTGTTTTTTCAGAATATCTCATTGTTTTCATGTTCTCAATACTATTTCTAACCATTAAAACAATAAAATAATTATCATTAATGCTCACGGTACTTGAAAATTTGTATTTTTACATTCTCATCCAGAGAAGGTATTAGATTTGTGTAAGATTTGACCCCCCCCCCCCCCCCGGTTTTTGTCAAATATCCATCTTTCAATAATCATTTTAAAATTCATCATACACATGTTCAAAGAACGACTTAGATACTTCTTTTCTCCCCTTTGCAGGTAGTTGGAAAGAATCATTCAAATTGTATGATTTATTAGAAAGATACGGAAATATATACGCGAGGTTTACATGATTTTGAAAGCAAAAATCGAGCGCGAAGTGCGAGTGTCTTGATGAGAATGTGTTCCTTAAGGTCGATAGAACCTTAAGTAAATTATTTCTTCTTTTTATGTAAAACTGACGTAATTAAACCAAAAGCAAGTCGTAACGATAAAGTTTACTACGAGAGTATTAGCCCGCGAAGCGCGCAATAGCGAGCACACGATGTGCGAAAACCTAGAAGAACCAAGTTTAAAGCGTCAGGCAAATGTGTCCGAGCGCGTAGCGCAAGGTGAACACATTATCGAGCGCGAAGCGCGAGATCCAACAGGTGCCAACAGGTTCCTGGTTGAAAATTTTTTTTTGTTGAACATTTATTTTTCTGACATTTCAACTGTTCTAATTTTGGTTGAAAATTGATTTTTTTCAGATGAAAATTCGTTTGATTTGTTTAAAATGAGTCTTTTTGATAGAAAATTAATGTTTTCAGTTGAACTTAAAGCGATGCATTTTCCCGCGAAATTTAAACAATGTAATTATTACACCGGCACACAAAAAAAAACCCTTTTCTGTTCTACAGATGTGACACATATATTCCCATGTATTCTGACCCGCTGAGCACGAATCTGTGGTCCGTTTGACCCCAGCACATCTGGGTCAAGGGCATTTGGAGGTCTAACGGACAGAAAAGTCATTTGGATAAAGATAACTACCATAATTTATGTTTTTTGGGTCGCTGAATCCGCATCCGGGGTCCATTTGGACTCAGCGAGTCAAGGTCAAGGTCATTTCAAGGTCAATTCCGTTCATTCCACTAAAAACAAATTTCTGACTGCAAATTCTGAAAGAACGGAAGATTTTACGTCCAGATATGTATGTTATTATTTTTTTGTGACGACCTGTTAAGGTCATTTTATTTAAATATATAGATGAGTCATATGGGTAAATGGTAAATGGGCTACATGGGACTAGACTACCATACTAATATATTGTGGGGGTCGCTAAGTCTGAATCCGAGGCCCGCTTGACCCCACGGTGCCAAGGTGAAGGTCATGTCAAGGTCATATTAAAGTTAGATCGAAAGAAAAATGTGTTACCGATCCAAAATTTGACTTCTACATGTGGGTAAACTTTCCCTGGCGTCTCGATATTTTTCTGCTTTTACCCACGCTTGTAAGGAACTTTTGACAGCTCCAGCGATTCGGCAAGTGAGCTTTAATGAAGCCGCCCTTACCCGATTTGCCTGTTACACCAACGATCAGCTAACTTCACTTGAGCGAGCAAAGCTAGTGGCTTCAAATTTTAAAGACGGTGGTGACAACTTTTATGAGAACAAAAGACAGTTTCTGTACGAAGTTACCTGCAACACCATTTACCCAAGGTTTTTTCTGTGCTTCACGTGGTGACGGCGGAAAACGGATTTTTTTCTTGCTTTTCATTTTTCGGCTAAGCCCTGTGGTGAAGGGATTGTGCCGTCATGGCTGGCACGAGAGAAAGTACGATGCAGGGTATTGGACGCCCAGTATCGGCGATTGGTCAGGGTGAGGAAACGGGCCCGCAATCGTCGTCATCCAGCTACCGCCACCCTTTATTGGTTGGCGATTCAACTGATAAAGAATATAAAGCTACAAAAAGTAATCATGTTCTTACCAGCCATGACTGCAACAGCGATAAAAATGTTTTTTGCTACGTTCGTGGAAAGTATGAAGTCATCACTTGCCGTGGTTTAATGAATGAGCAGTGTAGAGACATATACCGTCAATGTTATAAAAGAGAAATTTCCCTTCAAAATGAAACGTTTGATCCAGATAGCATTTGCAGTGCTTGTTACACTATGCTCTTACGTTGGAATAAAGTGAAAAACAATAAAATGTTAAAATACTTCTCACCGGTAATATGGTCAATACCTCAATCAGAAAAAGACTGTTATTTTTGCAGCACAAAAGTTAAAGGATTCAACGTTAAAAACAAATCAAGAATATCTTATGCAATAGTGTCTTCTGTCATAACTGCAAAGTCTAATCAAGAGTCTGCTATCGAAAATATGGATACGAGCTCAATGATAAATGAAGCTTCGGCAAATAAAGAGACAGATAGAGAGGTTATGTTACACGGTGAAGAAGAATCTGATGATTGCTCATACGAAGACCACGAAAATGAAGAATATGTGCCAAAATTGCGGAGAAAGAAAAAAAATGAATCTATAAGACTATTCAACCAAGATAGTTTGAACGATTTCATCAGGAGCATGGGTCTTCCTCAAGATGCTTCTGAATATATGGCAGCTGAGTTAAAGAGCCGTGGAATGGTAGAACAGGGGACGAAGTCATCTTTCTACAGGAATCGAGAAAAGAAGTTCCGTCAGTACTTCAATAAAGATGAAGAAGGTATGTTGGTATATTGCAGAGACGTTAACGGTTTGATGAATGAACTAAAAAAGGATGTTTACGTTCCAGAAGAATGGAGAGTGTTTATAGACTCGTCAAATCAAAGTCTTAAGGCAGTGGTGCTTAACAATGGAAATGAGTACGCAAGTCTACCAATAGCGCATTCAACAAAATTAACAGAAAGTTACAAAAAAGTCCAATATGTATTGGAGAAAATTGAATATGACAAACATAAGTGGCAAGTTTGTGGTGATTTGAAAATCATAACCATTCTCCTTGGTCAACAATCAGGATATACAAGGTATCCCTGCTTTTTGTGTTTGTGGGATAGCAGGGATCGCACGAATCATTACAAGAAGAAGGTTTGGCCAATAAGAGAACAACTTGAACCTGAAAATCATAATGTACTTCAACAACCTTTAATTGATCCATCAAAAGTATTGCTCCCGCCTCTGCACATTAAACTTGGACTTATGAAACAATTCGTCAAAGTTTTGAATAAAGAAGGAACATGTTTTCAGTACTTGACAAATGAATTTCCTCGATTAAACATTACTAAATTGAAAGAAGGAGTATTTGATGGACCTCAGATCCGTAAAATGTTTCACGACGAAAATTTCATCAAGACAATGACAGGCTTAGAAAAAGCTGCTTGGCTCAGTTTTCGAGATGTTGCTCAAAACTTCTTAGGAAATTACAGAAGTAATGACTGCAAAGCAATCGTAGCAAATATGGTGAGGAAGTATCGACGCTTGGGATGTTTGATGAAGCTCAAACTTCATTCATCTATATATTTAAATGAAATGACCTTAACATGACCTTAGAGGTCGTCATAAAAATATAAAACCATACATATCTGGACGTAAAATCTTCCGTTCTTTCATAATCTGCAGTCAGAAATTTGTTTTTAGAGAAATAAACGGAATTGACCTTGGAATGACCTTGACTTCGACTCGCTGAGTTCAAATGGACCCCGGATTCGGATTCAGCGACCCAAAAAACATAAATTATAGTAGTTATCTTCACACAAAATACTTTTCTGTCTATTTGTCCTTCAAATGCCCTTGACCCAGATGTGCTGGGGTCGAACGGACCACGGATTCGTGCTCAGCGGGTCAAAATACATGGGAATGTATGTGTCACATCTGTAGAACAGAAAAGCGTTTTTTTTGTGTGCCGGTGTTATTAATGAAAGTAGAAAATACAATTGTTTAAATCCTAATTCAAAATGCTCAAAAATGCTCATCAAATTCTAAAAGCACATAAAGGTCGAGCATATTCTCGAGCATATTCTCGAGCATATTCTCATGCTCGTGAGAATTTATCCGAGCACTTAAACTCTTCAGAACACTACACGTACGCGTGCTTCTCAACTGTCGCTTTATCCACTGCAGTGTTCCCAACTCGTTCCCCTTACTCAACTGGGCATGCATCGCCGCGCGGTAAATATCGATTGTCGAAATCGATACTTGAGCAACGAATCGAAGTGCGGGAATAGGCGCTACGATATTTCGACTTCGACTCAATGAACTTTTTAGAATAGGATTTACAGCCTACTTATATCTACTTCCTCTCCCATTTACGATCTTGCCTTTCCCATTCCTCTTCCTCCTTCCATCTCTTCTTCTCCATCTTACCCAACACACCCTCCACCCATGCTACTACCCTTTTTCCCCCTTTTCATGCATCAATACCTCATGCTTATCCCACTCCTTTCCACCTCTACGCACTGCTCCAACCAGTGCTCTACTCTTGCATCCCCCTTCCCACACAGTTCACACATCCTCTTCTCCCGAGAGCCAGATCCTATTAAAACCCTGCATGCACCCATACCTCATCCTCTCTATAAGCTCCCGACTTCCTTTCTCTCCTTTCTCACATATATATTGCGTTCTTGCCCTTGACATAATCCACACATAGTTCCGATTAAACCTTGACTCTCTCATTATCTCTTCCCCTTCTGTCTTTTCTCTCTCCATGCCGTTTTTTTAACCGACTAATATACCTTCCTCTCTTCCTCGTGCATCCTTCTCAATTCATCCAACTGCAGTCCATTCGTTCTAAAGTACCTTTCCCTCTCAACCTCCATCTTCCCACCCCCTCTCCTGTTCTCCTTCTCCCACCAACACTCCATAACCAGCCTACTTCCCCCCTCTTCCTAAAATTTCTCCTCATATTTACACGCCCGACTACCCGCTAGAATCCCCACACTCGTTCTCCCCGTCTCCCTCCTGATTATATAATTAGGCGTGTTTCTTGCTAAACCCAGGGTCCACTTTACATACCTCTCCTGCGTTCTATTTACCTCTCCACTTTCCTTCCACCCTCACACCTCTTCTCCATACAGTAGCACACTCATCACAAGTGATTGAAATAATCTCATTCTCTTTCCAAAATCATCTGCGAATAACTTCTTTCCAAACCCCCACACCTGCCTCATCGACACATTTGCCCTCCTCACTCTCGCTCTTTTATGATCATCCACTCCCTCATTCCTCCGAAACACGAAGCCTAGGTACAAAAATTCTTTCACCTCCTGCACGTCCTTTCCCTTCCACTCACACTCCCCTCCCTTATCCCTTTTCCCTTCCATATTCTTTTCTGAACACCATAACCTGACTCCTACTAGCCCAGCCGCCAGCTTACTTTCGATATCCGCAATTAAAATCGCAAAAAGCTTATACGCCGTATTCATAAGCGTAATCCCTCTATAATTTTTCTGTCTATCCCTATATCCTTTCTTATACAGTTGCATTATTGACCCTTCTATCCACCCTCCTTGGAATCCCTCCCCCCTCCATACTTTCTACACTACCTCCTTCAGCCTCTACCTAACCTCTTGTGTACTAAACAGCCATGCTTAATTCTCTACCCTGTCCAGCCCTGCTGCTTTTGACCTTCTCCACTTCCTTATCTGCTTCTCTATCTCCTTGTCATTCAACTCCTCCAGCTCTGTCTCCCCCGTTCTTCTACTCCCACCATCCCTCTTGCTTGAATCTGAGCCCTGAAATGATTCTTTTAAGAATCCACTCCTCACTCCTTATCTTCTTGCTAATCCTCACACTACGCTTCCTAAGTCTATCTATTATCTTCCAGACGTCCCCATCTGTCTCAACATTTCCTAACTCCTCTTCCAGATCTTACCCCTTTCCCTGATCTTTCTTCTTAAACATCAATCAAAACCCCTTCCTCATTTCTACGTGCTCCTCCCTTTCCGCATCACCCTCTTTCCACTTTTTGTACTACCTCTTCACCTTCCTTTTCATCTTTTCACATTCCCTATCCCACCACGGCTTCACCATTCCTTTCTACTTCTTTCTAAATACCTTCTTTTGCACACACCCTTTCATCTTCTCTTTCAGATCCTCTCATATCTCTTCCACCGACTCTCCTTCAAAGCGTACCTTTCCTAGCTGCTCCTGATACTTCTCTATCGCCTCCCTCGTCCAGGTCTCCCCTCTTATCCACAGAATTAACCGCTGATGGTCTGATTCCACCCTCCCCTCTACAGCGAATTTTTCCTTCCCCTCCCATCCTTGTATATTCATGACCACATAGTCTATCACCGATACCCCCACCTTACTTACATATGTGTACTCTCCCTCTTCGTCCCCAGTTGCCATACCATTCGCCACCGTCCAGCCTCTATCCTCCATCCAATCCCTTAGAATCTACCCCTCCTTATTTATTATCTTATCCTTCGATTTCCTTCCGAAACTCTCCCTTTCCCTATGAAGGCCCCCTGACCTCCCCATCCTCGCATTAAAATCCCCACCCATTACCATCATACCCTTCTATCTTTCGCCTACCAAGTCTTTCACCCTTTCTTTAATTCTTTCCATCCCATCCTTATTGTACACTGTCACAAACTTACACGCTATCCTGCTATTTTCACTTCCCTCATTTGCACTCCCTCCCACTCTTCCTCTCCATGAACTTCTTCCTCTAATCTATATTTAACCCCCGTTATAATTCCCCGACTGGCCCTTCCTTTCTTCTTCTACCCACGTCTCTACCAGTCCCACAACATCAAATTCCTGGATATACCTCCAGAAATCCTCATCCTTCTTCTTTATCCCTTTTACGTTCCAGTACAGCACCTTCACTACTCCTCTATCCTGCATTACCGCCACCCCCTCCTTCCTACGAAACAAATTCCCCTGTACTTCCTACAACAACTCTTTCTCCTCATCCCACACCCACATTTTCTCGTCTACTTTTATTTTCCGATATCCTACCTTTAACAATCTCCCTTCACTCCTCTCCTTCCCAGCCCTGACATTCAGCATTCTCTGCACATCCCTTTCCTGTCTCGTTGAATCGTGATCGATGAAAACTCCCTTATCCTTTATCCTATTCTTATTTCCGCCATTCTCTTGTCCTTTCTCCCCTGCAACTTAACTTTCCCTACGATGCCTTTCATCCACCCTATGCTCTGTAGCAGCGCTTCCACGCCCTTCCTTTCTTCCCTGCTCTTTAGCTTCAACCCTCTTCTATCATATTTCTCTTCTATCATATTTTCTACCCTCTCCCAAATACCTTTAATCTCGCTCCCCCCACCTCCGTCTCCTACTTCCATTCCCGTCCTGCCCTCCACCTTCTCAAGCCTTTCTTCTGTCCTTTTCTTCCACACCCTAATTTTATCTTCCATCTGCTTCATTTCAACTTCTTTTTCTTTCCTTTCCCTCTCTCAGCCTTCTACTCTCTCCCTGAGCTCCACACCTCCTTTTCCCATTTCTCATTTCTGATTCTCAAGGCCTCCCTCATGCCTTCCATCTGTTCCTTAGTCCCCCTTACGTCCTCTATCAGCCCCCAGATGTCGCCTTTCAGCATCCCGAGAGCCTCTTTTTTCGAGTTTCCCTCCATTTGAGGGAGGGTCCAATGTGTTCTCCCGCTTTTTTCAAACGGACTCTCTACTTCGCTTTTGTCCGGACTCTCTCGGCGGTCTCTCTTCCTGTTGAAGAGATCCTCCCCGTCACTTGCGCTTGACGCTCTCTCCCTACCTTCTCTCTTCCTTCGTTCCCACCATCTCGCTTTCTCCCTCTCCCCGACGCGCCAATAGAGGTATAGGATGACATCATCTTATACCTTTTACGTTATTTAAGCATTATAATGAATAAAAGTAACAAAACAGATATATAAACTGTTGCAATTATGATTATGCGTTCAAATTTACGTTAAACGGTCACGCTATAATTACAACAGGCTTCTTTTTCAGCATTAAAAAATAAAAAATAAACAGAGTGACTGTCATTGAAGTCTGCTGAAGGCGGCTTCAAGTGCATCGCCAGTAGCATTTCACGCGCGAAGTTCAAAAATTAAATAAAAAATTGAAAAACGCAAATGTGTCAAATAAATGTAAATAAATATAGTCAATAATTAAATTAATGTAAAAACAGATGGAAATGTTTGGAATTAACAGGTAGATTGTAAAAATGTTGCACAGCTGTTGAATTTTACATTTTACATTTGATAGCATGAAACTTTATCGACTGCGGTAACATACGAAATAATAAAAGCCATAAAACGCACGATATGACAAAGTCAAGAGAAGCTTTTTGAGCTTTTTGAGCTTTTTAGAAGCCCGACAAGATTATCATACCAATTTTTTTAATCTTCTTGAAAAATCGAAAATTCAAATTTTCTGACCAATGGTTCTGATTTTAACTACAAAAGAAATCAAAAATTCCATCTTCTGGTCAAACTGTGTAAAGCAACTATAGATTTCATTTTAATCGTGAAAAATAAAAAAAAACTTGA
>CAKNXH010060789.1:29261-44332 GCA_932178445.1 Andricus quercusramuli | reverse complement strand
GGAAATTTATGGAAATTTTTCAAAATGAATTTTGGGTAAGTTATCAAATATACCTGCAAAATTACCATAAATGACCGAAATTTGTCATAAATTTCCGGAAATTTAAGGAAATTTTTAAAAATGAATTTTGGGTATTCCATGGTAAGTTACCATATTTACCTGTAAAATTACCATAAATCACCGAAATTTTTCATAAATTTCCGGAAATTTATGGAAATTTTTCAAAATGAATTTTGGGTAAGTTATCATATATACCTGCAAAATTACCATAAATGACCAAAATTTTTCATAAATTTCCGGAATTTTATGGAAATTTAAAAAAATGAATTTTGGGTATTCCATTGTAAGTTACCATATTTACCTGTAAAATTACCATAAGTTATGAAAAATTGTCATAAATTTCCGGAAGTTTATGGAAATTTTTCATAAATTTTCGGAAATTTATGAAAATGTTTGAAAATGAATGTTGGGTAAGTTACCATATTCACCTGTAAAATTACCATAAATTACCGAAATTTTCCATAAATTTCCGGTAATTTATGGAAATTTTGAAAAATGAACTTTGGGTAATCTATAATAAGTTACCATAAATCACCTCTACAATTACCATAGATTAGATTAACATTAATTTCATGCTTTATTACACAAAATCTAATATGGACTGAAATCATGACTGTATTTCGATAAATGCCTGAAATCATCCATTTGTTATAAAAAATATCGTATGCGCATAATATACTATTTCTCTTCAATCTGAAGGACTCTGGAGAGTGGTAAACTCCCCCCTTAGGAACTAATCAAGTTATCAATTTTTGAACAACTTTAGGTTATGTTAACATTGTTCACAAAAAATGGTTTATTTTTAACAAAAATTGTTATTATGTCCTGTTAGTAGTTTTAATCTAAAATTGCTATTGTTAATAGCAGGAAATCGGTTATTTCAAATAAAAATAATTTTACTTCAAAAAATGAACACAGAATTTTACAAAACTTTAGGTTATGTTATTTTTTTTTTGCCGGAAATCGGTATTTTGAAGGAAAATGCAACGGGCTGATTATTTATACTTTCTTTGTCTATAATTATATATCAATTCTGGAGTCAAGAAATCAATAGTCGTCAAAAATTAGTCAGGTGCTCTACCACTAAGCTACTAGAGAGATTGAAGAAGAATCCTTCTTCTGAAAAACGCATTATTTTGCAAGACGTTTTTGATAATACAGATTTCTAATAAAATTAACAATGGTGATTTTTGAAAAATGTGCCCTCTTTTGTAGAAAATTTATCTTTTGGGTATGAATGATTACTTTTCTTTCTGAAGAATGACTAAATACGATACCAGCGTTAAGGTCTCTCTCGCGTTTTCGAACGATAAAATTTGAAATATGATCAAAGCAACGAGTCATACTCCACTCGTGAAGGATGTTCGGGTCATAACGTCGAAAACTTACTTCGACCCTCTGAAAGGAATCCTTCCTCGAAAACCCCCTAGCACTTCAGTTATCCGCTATCACTTCACTGACACTTTGTTGAATATCTATACATACATTGTCGAATGAAAAGTTCACACATTTTCGAATCCATACAAAAATGATGAATTTAAAAAAAAATGATAGAAGTGGCGTTAAGCACCATGAAGCTTAACACGTATTTCCCATAAGAAAAAAAGACGTTTTTGAAAATTTCATTCAGGATCCTCAATATTAGCTAAATCGAGATGAAACTCAACATTCCTCTCCATAATTAGCCATAGAATACGAAATAAATAACAATTTTTAAATATCACCCCCATAAGATTGTTTTATAGGGTCCCAAAAGACCCCATAGGTGAAAAAATGGGTTTATTATTTTTAATAATATTCTCTGAGAATAATGATAGAGAATTGCATTTTTTCTGAAATTTTTAACTTTTTGTTAACTTCCATTTGAAGTGAGTTGAATAATCAATCAAATTCAACAAAATTATCTGTATAAAAAATTTATTATAATTATTAATATTTAATTTGAATAATGCTAGAAAGTTGCGGTTTTTTCTGAAATTTGCAACTATGTGTCTACTTTTCGCATGGAGTTAGTTGATAATTAATTCAATTTAGCAAAAATAATTATTTCAAGAAATTATTACTGTTCATAACTATCTTCTCTTAGATAAGTGCTAAAAAGTTGCAGTTTTTTCTACTCCCCTCAACTCCTCAAAAATTGAAAAAGATTTTTGAATATTGCAGATGTGTCAAGAAAAAATCTAGAAGGTTTTTAAAACACTTTTTTTACTTCATAGCATTTTACAAAATATTAGGAAAAAATCGAGTCTTTTCAAAATATGCTTAGGACTTTTAGAAGTTCGGAAGAAATCAAGAAATATTTGATAAATTTTCGGAAATGTTTCCGAGTTTTCAAATATCTTGAATCCATTCAAACGTCTTGACTTCATAAACATATTTTTAACTGACTCCAATTTTTCCTCCAATTTTTAAGAATCATTCAAAATTTTAAAAAATTGCCCCATAATCTTCTAAATTTCCCAGGAATTTTAAGAGATTTGGTTTATGCTCTCAAAAACTTTCGAAAATCTTCCAAATCTTTTATAGCTTTTTTTAATTTTTCAAAAATATACATTTTTTGAATATTTTGAAGTATAAAATTCTTTTCGAATCTTTTCAATTCTTCTCAATATTTCTTGAATTTACTTAATTTTATTTTATTTTTTTTATTTTTTAATCTTACCGAACTGAAACAGTTTGCTTTAAAATTCATCTTTTAAAATAAAAAATTGTTTTTAACGTTCACACGGATTGTAAGAAAATTCTATTTTTAATCTTTTCAAACCCTCTGAACCTTGTAACATTTCTTTAATTATTAAAATTTCTCCTGATTTTTTTTTGATTCAATCATTTAAAATTTTTCCAGGAATCTTAAAAAAAAAATTTTCATTCTCTTGATACCCTGAAAAATCCATTTCATCTAAAACTTTCCTAAATCCGGAAAAATTAAAAAAATTGTCTCAAAATCTTCCATATTCTTTTTCCACACAGTTACAAATCTTCAAAACTTAAAATTATTCTTTTAAAATAAAACCTAAACCATTCAAAATTTTCCAAGAAATCTCGGATAAAATTTAATCTTCTAAAATCTTTCATAATAAGTGAACCCCAGCAAGAATCATTTTTTAAATAGTATTTCACTTTTTGAAGTCAATTATTTTTGCTCTATTCCCAATGTTGAAAAAAAATAATTTGAACAAAAAAGCTATCTTACACAAGAGACAGAAACGAAGAATAGAATAATTTTTTTTAATTACAAAAAGAAGAATAATAAATTGTTTAAACAACTGTTTTTGTAAACTCGAATTAATTATTACTTCACTAATTGTAAGGTGGGTAAAAAGTTAAAAATTTCAGAGAAAAATCGCAACTATCTGTCATTAATATAGATGAAGATAGTTATTAACAATAATAATTTTTTTTAACAATTATTTATATTATTGATTTTATAGGTCAATCGATTCGTCTAGAATCAAGGAATCTTTTATATTCTGGCATCAACTTTGAATTATTTGGAAGAAATAATTTTCACTATAAAAACCGATTTTCAAAATATATAAATTACTGTAACTTCCCTACTCTTGAATTAAATGTAATAATATTATAGGTCAATCTGTTCGTCTCAAATGAACACATCTTTTCTGTTGTTGCATTAACTTTGAATTATGAGAATAAAAAAATTTTCACTAGAAAAATCGATTTTCAATATAATATAAATTGACGATAAATTCCTTACTCTTTGTTAAAATGTAATGATATTATAGGTCAATCGATTTTTCTAAAACTAAGGAATCTTTTATATTCACGCATCAACTTTGAATAATTATACGAATGAGAGAACTTTTACTATGAAAATCGATTTTAAAAATATTTAAATCACCATAACTTCCCTACTCTTCAAGCAAATGTATGGATATTATAGGTCCATCGATTCATCTCGAATCAAGAAATCTTTTGTATTCTTGCGTCAACTCTGAATTATGCTAATGAAAAAGTTTTTCGATAAAAAACCGATTTTCAAAATATATGAATTACGATAACTTCCCTACTCTTTTATCGAATGTATGAATATTAAAGGTCAATCGATTCTTTCCAAATCAACACATATTTTTTGTTGTTGCATCCACTCTGAATTATGTGAATGAAAGAATTTTCACCATAAAAAACCGATGTTCAAAACATATAAATTACCATAGATTCCCTACTCTTTGATAAAATGCGATAATATTATAGGTCAATCGATTCGCCTCAAACCAAGGAATCTTTCACATCCCAGCATCAACTTTGAATTATGTTGAAGACAAAATTTCATTATAAAAAACCCGTGTTTTCCAATATACAAATTACGATAACTTCCCTACTCGTTTATAAACTGTACAGATATTAGAGGTCAATCAATTCGTTTCGAATCAAGGAATCCTTTATATCCTTGAATTAACTTTGAATTATGCTAACGACAAAAATTTTACTATTCAAACCCGATTTTCAAAATATATAAATTGCGATAACTTCCCTACTCTTTTATAAAATGTATGAATATTAAAGGTCAATCGATTCGTTCCAAATCAACACATATTTTCTGTTGTTGCATCTACTCTGAATTATGTGAATGAAAGAATTTTCACCATAAAAAACCGATGTTCAAAACATATAAATAACCACAGGTTCCCTATTCTTTGATAAAATGCGATAATATTATAGGTCAATCAATTCGCCTCGAACCGAGGAATCTTTTACACCCTGGCATCAACTTTGAATTATGCTGAAGAAAAAATTTCAATATAAAAAAACCGTGTTTTCAAATATGCAAATTACGATAACTTCCCTACTCTTTGATAAACTGTATGAATATTATAGGTCAATTGATTCGTTTCGAATCAAGGAATCCTTTATATCCTTGCATTAACTTTGAATTATGGTGATGAGAAAAGTTTTACTATGCTAACCCGATTTTCAAAATATATAAATTGCGATAACTTCCCTACTCTTTTGTAAATTTTATTATTATCATAGGTCAATCGATTCATCTCAAATTAGAACATCTTTTCTGCTGTTGCATCAACTTTGAATCATGCTGAAGAAGAATCAGAATGAGAAAATATTTACTACAAAAATCTATTTTATAAATATTCAAATTACCATAACTTCCATTCTCTTCAATAAAATGTATTAATATTATAAGTCAATCGTTTCATTTCGAATCAAAGAATCCTTTATATCCTTGCATCAACTTTTCATTATGCTGATGACAAAAGTTTTACTCTGAAAAACTGATTTACAAAATATATAAAGCGCGATAAATTCCCTACTGTTTTATAAATTGTATTAATATTATAGGTCAATCGATTCATCTTGAATCAACACATCTTTTCTGTTGCTGCATCAACTATGAATTATGTTGAAGAAAAAAGTTTCACTATAAAAAACCGTATTTCCAAACATTATGCATTACCATAGCTTCCTCACTTTTTGATCGAATGTATTGATATTATAGGTCAATCGATTCTTCTCGAATCAAGACATTTTTTCTGTCCATGCATCAACTTTGAATTATATCAATGATAAAAGTTTTAATATAAAAAACCGATTTTCAAAATATATAAATTACGATAACTTCCCTACTCTTCAGTGAAATGTATTACTATTATAAGTCAATCAATTCGCCTCGAACCAAGGAATCTTTTATGTCCTCGCATTGACTTTGAATTATAAGAATAAAAAATTTTCACTGTTAAAAATCGATTCTAAATATAATTATAAATTACGAATACTTCCTTACTCTTCAATAAAATGTATTGATATCATAGGTCAATCGATTCGTCTCAAACAAGGGAATGTCTTATATTGTTGCATCAACATTGAATTATGTTGAAGAAAAAAGTTTTACTATAAAGAACCGTATTTCCGAATATTATTCATTACCATAGCTTCCTCACTTTTTAATCGAATGTATTGATATTATAGGTCAATCGATTCTTCTCGAATCAAGACATTTTTTCTGTCCATGCATCAACTTTGAATTATATCAATGATAAAAGTTTTACTATAAAAAACCGATTTTCAAAATATATAAATTACGATAACTTCCCTACTCTTCAAAGAAATGTATTATATCACAGGTCAATCGATTCACCTCGAACCAAGGAATCCTTCATATCCTTGCCTCAACTTTTAATTATGCTAATGACAAAAGTTTTACTATGAAAAACCGATTTTCAAAATATACAACGTGCGATAACTTCCCTAATCTTTTAAAAATTGTATTAATATTATAGGCCAATCGATTCGTCTCAAATTAACACACCTTTTATGTTGTTGCATCAACTTCAAATTATGTTGAAGTGAAAAGTTTTACTATAAAAAACCGTATTTCCAAATATTATGCATTACCATAGCTTCCTCACTTTTTAATCGAATGTATTGATATTATAGGTCAATCGATTCATCAATAATCAATAAATCTCTTTTGTTTATGCATCAACTTTGAATTATATCAATGATGAAAGTTTTACTATAAAACACCGATTTTCAAAGTATATAAATTACGATAACTTCCCTACTCTTCTGTAAAATATATTACTATTGTAGGTCAATCGATTCACCCCAAATCAAGAAATCTTTATATCTGTGCACTAACTTTGAATTATAAGAATAAAAAAATGTTTACCATAAAAATCGATTTCAAATATAATATAAATGACGAATACTTCCTTACCCTTCAATAGAATGTATTCATATCGTAGGTCAATCAATTCGTCCCAAACCAAGGAATCATTTATATCCTTGTATCAATTTTGAGTTACGTCGTAGAAAAAAGTTTCACCATAAAGCCGTGTTTTCAAATATTAGGCATTACCACAGTAATTTTTTAGTTATGCATTCCACCCTTCAATAAAATGTATCAATGTTAGAAGTCAATCAGTTTCTCTTGAAATAAGTCATTTTTCCTATTCTCGCATCAAGTTTAAATATTTATAAGGATGAGAAATTTTTTACTTGAAAAATCGGTTTTAAAAATATATAAATTATCATAACTTCCTTACTCTTCAATAGAATGTATCGATGTTGTAGGTCAATCGATTCGCCTCGAAGCAAGGAATGTCTTATATTTTTGCATCAATTTGAATTATGTGGAAGAATAAAGTTTTACTATAAAAATCGTATTTCTAAATATTATGCATCATCATAGCTTCCTCACTTTTCAATCAAATATATGAATATAATAGGTCAATTGATTCGTCTCGAACCAAGGAATGTCTTATATTGTTGCATCAATTTGAATTATGTGGAAGAAAAAAGTTTTACTATAAAAATCGTATCTCTAAATATTATGCATTATCATAGCTTCCTCACTTTTCAATCAAATATAGGAATATTATAGGTCAATCGATTCGTCTCGAATCAAAACGTCTTTTCTGTCTTTGCATCAACTTAGAAGTATATCAATGAAAAAAGTTTAACTATAAAAAACCTATTTTCAGAATATATAAATTACGATAACTCCCCTACTCTTTAGTAATATGTATTACTATTATAGGTCAATCGCTCCGTCTCAAACCAAGAAAATCCTTTTATTCTTGCATCATCTTTGAATTTTGCTAATGAAAAAAGTTTTACTATAAAAACCCGATTTTTCAAATATTATTGAGTGCTAAAAGGACGTGATAAATATTTTTCGAAATCCTTTGGTCAGTTTCGTTCGGGAATACTGCGTGCTGTTGGCCCGTCGGGTAGTGAGGCAATGAACTTTCGAGTTCGAACTGCTAGTCAATTTTTTTTTGTCAGTTTAAAGATATTAGTAGTGAAAATCAGCCCTGAAAATTTCATCAATTTATTTTTCAGACACTTGTAAATTGAGAAAGGTTTAACTAAATGAATTTAAAAATTTTGGAAAATATTAAAATCACAAAGCTTCCTCTATGGGAAGGCAAAATTGGCAAATGATCGAATTAGTTGGTAGAAGAAATGGTCATTGTTTGGTGAGTAGAAAGCGTAGAAAGTGAACTTCCTATGGCGGGAGTCGCGGCGGTCGTCCGCGTTAGTTAGGATGCGGCACGCAGAAATTAAATTGGATTCGCTATCCGCCTCGCGGGTATATCGTCGGGGCACCCTCTCAAAAATCGCATTAATCATACGGGGAAAAAGCCGTGGTCCCCTTAAAATAATCTACCACGAAATGAAATCAGCGAAGGCAATTTCCAGCCCATCCTCCCTCCCTCGTCGAGGATGTCCGTGTAAGAGCTACGCAGCACCCCCTCTGGCTGCTGGATGCAACGGACAAATGACGCCGCTGGCTTGGTCCCGAGCAACCCCCTCAGTCCCTCACGCAACCCCGCGGTCGAAATTAAAGATCGAGATAAGGGTGTCATCCTTCGCTATGCATTATGTTCGGCAAAAAGCTCACTACGGGGTCGAGGATCTCTGGGAAAATTCCAATTAATCTTTCCCGGTGTTAGTATCCTTTGCTTGGAAAATCTCTTTCTCTCTCTCTCTCTCTCTCTGGAATTTGAGTCGTCTTTCGACCATGAAACGTGTCTCAAAAAATAGGATTCGATCGAAAGTCATGGGTGAAGCAATTCCAGTCGGGGTTAATTATAATCGCTGAACTGATAGGATCCTTAAAAAAGTAATCTTCCTCTCGAAAGGAAGGTCGGAAATTGGGTATTTAAGTGGTTCTAAATTTAGTATAAAAATTTGAGTACTATTCTCATCCCAGCAAAAAACGTCTGCGATGAAAAAAAAAATTTGCGAAGAAATCAATACTGGATATGTAATTAGGAAAAAAAATATTCATAATAAAGTGTATGGGGTGCCGAATTCATTCCGCATCGGGCAGGCTGTGTATTAAGATGGCTAAAAAAAATTTTGATATTTGAAAAATATTGTTTAAAAAAAAAAATTTGTGTGGAATTTTCATGGATGTTGCCCGGAAATTTGTTCGAATCCACTAAAAAATGAATGCGCTTTTTTAGTTAACTAATCAGATTCTGATTTTTTGCATTTTAATAAAAATTTTTGATAATACACAAAAAAATACTCTCCACTTATAATCAGATGTTTACACGAATTGTTTAAAAAATTTATTATTCCTTTTATCAATTTTCCTTCAGAATTAAGTTAGAAAGTCGCAGTTTTTCCAAATTTTTTCAATGCCAGTTATGGTGAACAAATAATAATCCAAATTTAAGTTGAATAATTGTTTAAAAAATTTACTGTTATTCATCACAATATGCTCTTTGAATAATGCTAGAAAGTTTCAGCTTTTTCTATAAATTTCTACTTTTTATCCACTTCACAATTAGTGTCAGATTAATTAATGTAATTATTTATTTAATTTGATTAATTAATTAATTGATGTGATATAAAAAGTCTGATTATATAAACAAATTAATTTTGTTTTTAACTTTATTACCCTACAGTAATGCTAGATAGTTGGGATTTTTCCTGAAATTTTCAACTTTTTTTTACTTTGTGCTTAGAGTGAAGTGATAATTAATTAAATTTAGCAAACATAATTTTTAAATAAATTTTAATTGTATATAACTATCTTCTTCTATATTAATGTTAGATAACTGCGGTTTCTACTGAAATTTTTAACATTTTGTCGAATTTTGACTTAGTAAGGTAATTAATGCAAGTCAACAAAAATATTTATTTCAAAAATTAATTTTTATGCAAAAAAAATTCAACTTTTTGTCGAAAAATCAATCCACTTTGTAAGAAATTTAACAAGTTTGTCGAAAAGTCTTTTTTTTTTGTTGAAAATTCAGAACTTTTTGTTGAAAATTTTTCTTTTTGGGTTAAAGTTCCAACTATTTTGGTAGAAAATGAACTTCTTTGGTTGAAAATTCAACTAACTTCTGAAAATTCGTTCATGCATTTTGGTTAAAAACTAATTTTTTTAACCGGAAAGTTATCCATTTCATTTTCAGTCAAAAATGTATCTTTTTTAGTTGAAGATTTAATTCCACGTTTAAAAGTTGAACTACTCTCTTAAAAATTCATTTTTCTGGTTGAAGATTCTTGATTTTAGCTTGAAATATTTTTCTTGGAAATGTAATTATTTTGTTGAAATTTCATTTCCTTTTGGATAAAAATTACATTTTTTAACTGAAAATTGATCTGCTCAAGTTTTCGTGAAAATTTGCCTTCCTCAGTTGAAAATTCATGAATTTTTACAAAAAAAAAAATTTTGTAGTAAATTAAGATTCTGGCTTTAAAATTCATCATATTAAAAACTAAACTACTTTTTTCAAACTTGAACTATGTTGATGAAAAATTCAACTATTTTCTTTAAAATTATTTTTTTAGTTGAAAATTAGTTTTTTTAAATTGAAACTCCAAATATTTCATCTTTGACTTTTAATTAATCTGTTTTAGTTAAAACTTCAAAACTTCAACTTCGTCAAAATTTAAAATAATTTGTTAAAAAAAATTTTTGTTGCCTGGAAATGCATAATATTACTTTAAAAATAATCTCTTTAATTGAAAATTCAACTATTTCTCCTGAAGAAAAATGGATTTTTTCAATTTTTATTTAAAACTGTAGGAACTGCAATATAAGAAAAAAAATTATTTTTTCGCAGCCGACATATTTTGCTTTTACTTTTTTTTTTCTTCAACCCTTTTCATGGAAACCAAATTTTTTTTCAGGGGAATGGATTTTTTCAATCTTGATGGTTTTTATCTTTATGTCTTTTTATGGGCACCATTCTTTTTCTCAGGAAGAAAAATGAATTTTTAACATTTTTATTTACAGCCGACATTTTTTATTTTAACATTTTTTTATTTTTAACACTTTCCATGAAAAATATTATATTTTTTTAGAGAGAAGGGATTTTTCAATTTCTATCATTTGTATCTACATTTCTTTTTGTGAACACTATTCTCTTTTTCAGGAAGAAAAATGGATTTTTTAAATTTTTATTCAAAAATTTACAGACTACAATATTAGGAAAAAATATTTCCTTTTTTTTTATTATTGACAATATATTTTACTTATCGTGAAAAAAATAGTAAATTTTTTTTTTAATTGTTCCTATTTAAAAGGGTTTGAGATAGAAAAATCTGATAAATTGATTGAAGTTTTTATTCAACAAACAGACGAATTCAATTAATTTCCTGCAAAACTGTTGAATTTTCATGATAATAGGGTGACTATTAACAAAGTTTTGAATTTGTATTAAAATGATTAACTCCTTAACGAAACCCGATTTTGTTCATCTCAACAGTTTCAGTTTTGACCAAAAGAAATCAAATTTCTACGAAAAGGAATGAATCTTTAAACCAATGAAAAAAAATTTCAACAAAAAGTTGAATTGTGAAATAAGAATAATTTGCAGTAAATAAATGAAATCAATTTCAACCAAATTGGTGAATTTTTATGCCAAAGACGGATTTTCTACAGAGCAGTTGAATTAAAAACAACTTGAAAATATTAGATTTCCAAAAAAGAGTTAATTTTTAATCAGATAGTTCAATTTTTTACCAAAATAGTTGAATTTTCAACAGGAAAAGGCATATTTGCAACGAAAAATTTCAATTTTTCTACACAAAAATATTTTTAACAAAATGGTTTAATTTTCGACCAAATAATGAAATTTTTAACAAAGAAAGAAAACAAAGAAGAAATATGAATTATTAATCAAAATTATAACTGTAGACTTTTTACCAAAAAATGCTTGAATTTTCTGATTGGAATCTATCAATCAGTTCTTATTCAAGTGGAAAAAAATTGTCTTTAAAAAAATTATTATCTTCGATATTTAATTTTATATTTTTCATGTTATACACTTAATATAACTTTAAATTTCTTTTAATAATTTAAAAATAATTATTAAAAAAAAGGGTTAAATATTTTATTATAATTTATATATCAAGAGGGAAGGCATTTAAAAAAATTAGTTTTATATAAGCACCTGAAGAAACAATTTGTTTATAACCAATTCAATTTTTTTTTTCGTTAGCATGTCAAAAGGGTCCAAGCGTGAAAAATTCCCTCTTCATTTTATCGAAACTGAAAATATATCTTTAATAATTTTTCTAGCGATTTAGCAACTCAGTAGCTAAAAAATAAGTTATCAGTTTTTTTTTAAACTAAAAATTAGATTTTTCATTAGGGTTAAAATTTGAAAAAATGTGCTCTTCGTGGCTGAAAAAAAAACTTTTCACTCAATTTTCTCGAAACTTAATAACATTTTTCAATACAGCTTCCCAGTTTTCAATTCAGCACTAATTTTTATTTTTATTTGCTTGAAAGGTCAACTATTTGGTTGTTAATATAACTTTTTGGTTCAGAAAAAGTTTTTTTTTCAATTGATTTATTTGATTCAAAATTCACTTTTCTTGATTGAAAATTAACTTGTTTGTTGAAAATGTAGCTTTTCAGATTCACAAATAAATTTTGTTCTAAAATATTCGACTTTTTAGCTTCAAAACTTAACTGTTTTATCGCAAATTCGTCATTTTTCATCATTTTTTGTAGAAAATTAATATTTTTTGGTTTGAATATTCAATATGGTTAAAAATCTTTTTTCATTAAAAATTAGACCATTTGTTCAAAACTTCATTTTTCTCAATTGAAAATTTACTTTTTGTTGAAAAATTAGCGTTTTGTATTTAAAAGTGAACTGTTTTCAGAAACGTTTGATTTTCAGCTTGAAAATTAAACTTTTTTGTTGAAAATTCGTTATTTTGGGTTGAAATTAATCTCTTCTGGTAGAAAATTAATATTTCTTCGTTTATAAAATTTTATTTTTTTATTATTATATATTTTTATATATTTTATATATTTACATATATATTTATATATTTTATTATTAAATTATTTTATTGCTGCTGATTCATCTGCCTTCAGTTAACAATTTAACTACTTGGTCAAAAGTCACACTCTTTTGTTAATAATTATTTTTTTGGCTGAAGATTCATAATTTTAATTGAAAATTCATCTCTGGTTGAAAATGTAAGTACATTGTTAAAAATGAATTTTCTTAACTAAAAATTTAACGATTTTGCTGAAAATCCCTTCTTTTTTGTTAAGAATGAGATTTTTCAAACAAAAATCTAAGCATTCTATTTTCGGTTGAAAATTTATTTTTTAAAATGAAAATTCAACTATTTAGTTGAAAATTGTTATTTTTTATTTAGAAATCAAACTAGTTATTTGAAAATTTATTTACTTTGTAAAAAATTCGCCTTTTTTGTAAAAATGAATTTTTAAGATTGAAAATTCATCTCGTTGGTCAAAAATTCAACTACATATTCTAGTCAAAGATTCTTCATTTTAGTTGAAAATTCATAAGTTTGGTCAAAAAGTAATTTCTTTAACTGCAAATCTGAATGTTAATTTTTGGCTGAAAATAGATCTTTTCTTGTTAAAAATTCGACTATTTCCTTGAAAATCCACATATTTTGGATGAAAAACGATTTTTTTGGTAAAAAAATTAATTAATAACAATTAATTATTACAATTATTTTTTTTTTGGTTGAAGATTCATCATTTCAATGAAAACTTCATTTCTTGTATTGAAATATGAGCCATATTTGATTGACTTCTTTTTTCTTTGGATGAGAAGGAATTTTTTCGCCGAAAATTCAACTATTCTATTGAAAATTTGTTTATTTCTTGGTTGAAAATCATTATTTTTTCGAATTGAAAATGTAACTATTATTTCAGTTGAATATTCCATAATTTAAGTTAAAAATTCATCTATTTGGCTGAACATTCATTTTTTGACTAACAATTTAATTATTCAATTTTTGGTTGAAAACTCATCTTTCCGGTGTAAAATTCAACTATTTCAATTGAAGATTTACAATTTTAGTTGAAAATTCATTACTTAGTTCAAAAATATATCTATGTTTTTGAAAGTGTGTTTTTTCATCGAAAGTAATTTTTTTAACTCAAAACTCATCTTATTGCAATTGAATATTAAATTTTAGTTAAAAATTCATCTATTTGGTTGAAAATTAATTTTTCAACACCAAATTTTATTCTTTAAGATTTGGTTAACAATGTATCCTCTTAGTAAAAATTTATATTTTATTGTTGAAAATTAAACAATTTCAGTTTTAGTTGAAAACACAT
Organism: Andricus quercusramuli; assembly: GCA_932178445.1. Classification (NCBI taxonomy): domain Eukaryota; kingdom Metazoa; phylum Arthropoda; class Insecta; order Hymenoptera; family Cynipidae; genus Andricus; species Andricus quercusramuli. The sequence goes on along the minus strand of CAKNXH010060789.1, from coordinate 30,207 downwards.
TTTTTTCATTTAAAAATTCAACTATTCAAGTTGCAGATTCATCATTTTATTTGAAACTTCATCACTCAGGTCGAAAATTGAACTATTTTCTTGAAAATCCGTTTTTTTTTTTGTTGAAAATCAATTTTTTTAACTACAAGTTTAACTGTTTCATTTTTGGATAAAAATGGTTATTTTTTAGTTTTTACATTCTCATCCAGAGAAGGTATGAGATTTGTGTAAAATTTGAGCGCCCCCCCCCCCCTGTCTGTGGGGCTTTATGTTTTGTCTGTATGTTTGTCTGTCTTTTTGTATTTATGTTTGTCTGTCCGTTTGTATGTCTGTTTGTCTGTTTGTCTTTCTGTCTGTATGTTTGTCTGTCTTTTGTCTGTATGTTTGTCGGTCTGTTTGTGTTTCTTTTTGTCTTTATGTCTGTTTGTCTGTCTTTTTGTCTTTATGTTTGTCTGTCTGTTTGCCTGTCTTTTTGTCTTCATGTTTGTCTGTCTGTCTGTTTGTCTTTTTGTATATCAGTTTGTATGTCTGTCTGTCTGTTTGTCTATCTGTTTGTATGTTTGTCTGTATTTGTCTGTATGTTTGTCTGTTTGTCTGCATGTTTGTCTGTCTTTTGTCTGTATATTTGTCGGTCTGTTTGCCTGTCTTCTTGTCTTTATGTTTGTCTGTCTGTTTGTCTGTCATTTTTTCTTTATGTTTGTCTGTCTGTTTGTCTGTATTTTTGTCTGTATGTTTGTCTGTCTGTTTATCTGTCTGTTTGTCTGTCTTCTTGCCTTTATGTTCGCCTGTCTGTATGTATGTCCGTATGTCTGTTTATCTATCTGTTTGTCTGTCTGTTGGTCTATCTGTTTGTATGTTTGTCTGTCTTTTGTCTGTATGTTTGTCTGTCTGTCTGTCTGCATATTTGTCTGTCTTTTTGTCTTCATGTTTGTCTGTCTGTTTGTCTGTCTTCTTG
>CAKNXH010060789.1:3072-29251 GCA_932178445.1 Andricus quercusramuli | reverse complement strand
CTTGCCTTTATGTTCGTCTATCTGTATGTATGTATGTCTGTTTGTCTGTCTGTTTGTATGTTTGTCTGTCTTTTGTCTGTATGTTTGTTTGTCTGTCTTTTTGCCTGTATGTTTGTCGGTCTGTTTGTCTGTCTTTATGTTTGTCTGTCTGTCTTTTTGTCTTTATGTTTGTCTGTCTGTTTGTCTGTCAGTCTTTCTGTTAGTCTGTCTGTTAGTCTGTAGATTTTTAGTTTGTTAGCACGATAATTTTCAAAAGAATTAACTCATTGGATTGGGCTTTGAAATACTTGTCCAGTGTCCTAAAATAAAGGTTCAGTTTGTTAGCCAGCCAGCGCTTTCTTACTTTTTTCTTTCATTAAAAATTTAATTATTGAGAAAGCTTTTTGTCCCTCCTGTATAACCTGAAAATGTTTGTAAAAACTGTAAAAATATTTGTGAACACTGTGAAAATGTTTGTGAAAACTGTTAAAATTTTTGTGAAAACTGTGAAAACCTTTCATAACAATACCTCAAAACTTGCTTCGAAATAAGAAATACAATAAGAAAATTAAAAATAAGAATACTTACTTGTCCGATGAGAGAGGAAAGGCAAGCCTCCTCTCTATCGAAGGGAGCTCTATAAATTTTGAGCACCCCATGATACGAAGTAGATTCCATGGCTGGAGCATGCCGGCGACTTTTAAGGAGTTTCAACCTCCCATTATAAAGTCTTCACCGAATATAATAACATCTGACTCCGTGGGCTGGAAGACATTAGGGAAATGGCACCCCTCCCCTTTTCCCCGTTTTCCAATATACGGCATCCTAATCGGCCAAGTTCGACGAGCAACGGCTTTACTTCTACGATTTCGATACATCGAACGTTATTGGACGACGTATCGACGTACCGAAATCCGATTCGACTCGAAACGACGTCGTTGAGGGATGGAAGTGAAATAAAGAAAGATGGATGCTTTCAGGTATTAATAAGAATGATTCTGTATTTTTTGCATTTCCTCAGTAATAATGGGACTCTATCTCTCGTAATATATTAATAGTGTGCTAATAATGATAGTATATACAGATGAATAAACAATTAAAAAATGCGGTCCCTCACGCTGTTTTCAAGGAGAACCCTTTATACAATGTCTGTAACTTTTGTACTCAATCATACAGAGCGCTAATATACAATTTTCATTTCAAAATCGTCAAAAAGAGGTTAATGCTTCGTCAATTGGAAGAAAATTTCCATCAAACGACCGCTAGATGGCAGAGTCGTTCTTTCTCACAGTCGCAGAAACTAACAAAACAAAACAAAAAATGAAATTTTCTCCATCTCGACAAAGCACTTTCCTCTCAGAATACAAAGTTTTCTCTTTTCGTGCGTGTGTATGTGTTCCGTATTATGTGTAGTACGATCTTTTGGTATCGGTAGCTCACTTTTTGGCTTTCACGTAAAACTATGACTAAGCCCCTCGCGGAACAAATTCCGAGATGAAATTATTTTGCGGATCTGAGACTCAAAGAGACCTAAAACGATTGAATCGAGGGGCAAATAATCTTAGATTATAATCTTTGGTTTCAGCTGTATGGAACCAGTTTGCGCTTTCAGTCAATCTGGATCTTAATTTATTAACTTTAATCATCAATTCCAAATCCTTCATCCGGCTGATGACACCCCACTCGATAACGAAAATAAGCTTTAAATCCTCTTTCAACTTTCGAAAAAGATCTTTAAACAGAGTTTGCTCAGATTAAGAGTCTTTTTAAAAATATAATATAATACATGGCACAATTTGTCGCGCAATTCTTGAGGTAACAGAAAACAATCACCTACGAACATAGGAGTAATAAAGTCGTCTCCGTATACTCGTGGTCTCTCACTTACAATAGCATCTAGTACATTATATATTTACAATTTTCACTCGCTCTTTCTCGCACTTCGATTATCCAACATGTACACCTTTTTTTATCACTAGAAATATCTTACACGATTCCTTTTTCGTCGAGTAACGTTCTTTTTTCGCTGAATTGGATCATCGTGAGTCCAACGTAACATTAGTCCAATCACAGTGACTATCGACCTAGAGCGAAGGTAGGTGGATGCGATTCAAGTTTATCACGCGGATCGATTTTTCGGGATCTTGATCTGAAGTTGGTGAAGAAGATCCATCGATCAATAACGAACACCTGGAATGCAGAGCCCTCTCTCGATCAGACTTGGCAGCTACCAGTAGCTGAGGAATTTTTGAGATCAGAGGCTTCATCAGGTTCGTTCCACTTTTTCTAGCTTCCTCTGACTTGGAGGATCCTCCTTTTTGGGTGCGAGCAGCACTTTTAGTAGCCGTCGAGGCATCTGAGCTTCTTCAATGGCGGTTGGGCCTCGTCTCAGCTCGTTGGGGCCGGCATCGACATCGGGGGAGGTTTCACGGAGCCCATCCCTGGGCCCGAAAGTCCGTTATTGTTCATGTCTCCTGGCCCTCTGGGACCAACCCCAATCGCTGTGCCGTTCACCGTCGGAGTTCCGCCCGATATTTGACCCTGGAAAATAAAAAATAGATTTCTTCTTCAGTTTCTTTGGCCTTAAAACGGAATTCGCTATTGAAAAATCCTGACACCATAAACTAAGTGGGAAAGTACGTCGTAAACTGCTGCAGAAATGGGAATAATAAACAACGTATTATACGACGTAATTTCCGACGTAGATGATTCTGTTTACACAGAGTGTGTAGCGTACTTTTACTTTTACGAATTCCTGAACTTTAACAACAATTCAATGACATTTTTTTAAATCCATAAATTTGCTACTTCTGTTATAAATGATATGAAAAATGCTACAAGAGGGTGGCCGAAAAACTTAATTTTTGAAAATCCTTGACTTTTTCCTGCTTTTTGCCTCACCAATTTTTATTTTTCCCTGATCATCAATGTTCAAAAACCAAAACTTTAATTTTGTAACATTCTCAACATATGATCTTTTACAAACTCAATAAAAAAATTTCAAAATAAAATTGATTCATTCATTTATCTTACTAACAAATTGACTTTTCTACGATAAAGATGAATTATAAACCCAAAATTTTCAACATGCAAATGTGAATTCAATTTTTTACATAACAATTTAACTTTTAAGGAAAATTAATGAAGATTTAACAACGAATAATAAATTCTTGATTCAAAAGAACAAATTTTCCACCAAATAGACGAATATTCAACAAAACAGTTAATGACTGAAATTTTCGACCTGCAAGAATGAATTTTCCACCTAGTAGTCAAATTTTGAAACAAAAGATATGAAGCCACAACCAAAACTAGTTGAATCTTCAACACGAAAAATTGAATTTCTAAAAAAAAGATGAATCGTGAGGAAAAAAATAATAATTGATATTTCATACAAAATAAAGAAATCCCAAAAAACAATAAAAATTGTTAATAAACAGTTAAATTTTGAACAAAATAACTCAAATTTAAACAAAATAGCTGATTTTTTAATCAAATAGTAGAATTTTCAACCCACGAAAATAAATTCTCAAACAAAATGAATTTTTAACCGAGAAAGTTAATTTCATACTTTGAAAACACCATTTTTTTAAACAACATACATGAAATTTTAAATAATTAGTTGAATTTTGAAATAGAAAATATAAATTTTCACTGAAAGATATTCATTTTCAACGAAACTGTTATATTTTCAACTAAAGAGATGAATTTTCAGCAAAAAAGTTACTTTCCAACAAACCAGTTGATTTTTCCACCAAAAAGAATGACTTTTCAACAATGTTTATGATTTTTTAAATGAAGAAGATAAAGTTATAATAAAAAAAAAATTCAACCAAACAGATGAATTTTTAAGGAAGAAGTGAATTCTCAAGAAAAAAATTGAGTTTTCCACCAAAAAAGCATTACCTTTAAATGAAATACTTCAATATTTACCAAAATAGTTTAATTTTCAACCAAAGACTGCAATTTTTCACCTAGAAAGATAAATTGTCTACCAAATAGTAGAATTTTTAAACTAAGAATATTAAGCTTCAACCAAAAATAGTCGAATTTTCAACAAAAAGAATTTTTAACGGAATAATAACATTTTTAACATAAAAGTTGATTTTTTTTTAAATAGTTGGATTTTCTGTTCACAAAATTGAATTCTCAAACAAAAAGACGAATTTTCCTAAATTAAATTAAAATTAAAATTAAAATTAAAATTAAAATTAAATTTGCCTGCTTAATTTTTTCCTAAAAAAGACCCTTTTTAATGCAAAAATTTTCAAATAAAAAGGACACAATTTCACACAAAAAAATATAAATTTCCAACAAATTAGTTGAAATTTTCAACCAAGAAGATAAATAAAAGAAGAGATAATTTTACAACAAAAAATCGCAGTCTTAATCAAGAAAAAATTTTGACAAAAAAGATTAGTTTTCTACGAACAAAGTCAAATTTTCAACTAAAAAAGATCAATTTTTTGACAAAATGAAAGAATTACATTCTCGAGTAAAAATTAATTTAAAATTGTAAAAAGTATTTGCAACATAATAATAATAAGAACAGTCTCCAAAATTTAGTTAGTTTCTTAATAGTTGAATTTTTCACGAAATAAATAAATATTATATTCAGTTTAAAAAGTAAATTTGTTTTTAGAGTTGAAAATCCATAATTTATAAAAAAATGACCCTCAAAGCGGAAGGCCTGCTGATTATCACATAATTTTTTCGGCATTTAAAATCCAAAATGAGCAGAATGGGAGGGGGAAGGGGAGGACAAATTTTTATTCATTCATTAACAATATTTAAAAAAGTACCATTTTTAGTCAATTTTCATTTGGTGAATCTGCTAAGGGATAGTGCTTCTTCAAGAATCAGTATTCGTCGAATTTCAAAAAATTCAAACCTTCGCAAGAAATTGTTATAAACAATAATTTTTTATTATATTTAGAATTGTCTGAAATATCTAAAAAATGTCAGCCAAACGAATGTATTCAAGAAGATGTGGATTATTTTTCACCAATTTTTTATCTACAATAGTTGCGTTGTAAAAAAAATTTTTTAAACATAGTTATGTAACTGTTATATCAGATTTTCATTTCATTCTGATTTATTTTTCATTACTGTTAGTATGAGAACGATGGCAGCTCAGAAGCTGATAAATACGCCCATCTAGTACGATGACACCCATCCAAATAAAACCGAGACAAGCACTGCTTAACTTCGGTTATCGAACGAGAAGCCTTATAACATTTCACGTAACCAATCAGGTATTCACTGTAGATAAAAAATTAGTGAAGAAATAATCAAGATTTTCTTGAGTGCGTGGTTGTTTCTGATTTTTCTTTAGATTTCTCGGACAAGTAAAGGAATGGAAAAAATCATTGTTTTTGAGAATTTGTAACTAAAAATTAAAATTGAAAAAAATATATGAAAAACACTTTTCATTGATGCAACAATATTCTTTAGCAGATTCACTAAATGTAAACTATCTAAAAGTGTGACTTTTTAAAATATTATTTCACTACGAAAAATTCACTACCCCTCCCTACACTGTCAATTTTAGATTTTTAATACCAAAAATCCTTAGGCAATCAACAGATTTTTGGCGTTAAGAATCTGTAAAGATAAAGAGCTTATATTCTTTTTTGTAAAAAGAAAAATTCGTTACGTGTGTCTTTCGTTATGCGAGGTGAAGTAGGTGAGGGGAAGGTATTTGAGGTGAAGTGGATGAGGCGTGAAGAAGTGATGAGAAAAGTGGGACAATAGGGGAAGGGAAATTATGAGTAGAAGAGGATGTGGAATCGAGGGGACGGATAGTAGGGGTAGGAGGACATGGCTTCGATAAAATAGGATCAGATAGAACATAATAAGATAGGATAGAACAGAATAGGATAGGATAGAACAGAATAGGATAGGATAGAACAGAATAGGAAAGGATTGAACAGAATAAGATAGGATAGAACATAATAGGATAGGATAGAACAGAATAGAAAAGTAAGGGGAGACTGGAGAGTTTTAGGAGAAGAGTGGAGAATCAAACGTCCGTCCGTTCGTCCATCGTAATTTTTTTTCTAGGAGGAGAAGTGTGGAGAAATAAGGGAAGGGAAAGTGAGGAAGAATGCGGGAAAGTAAGAAATATAAGGGGTGAAAAAATTAGAGTAGGTAAATGAGGGGTAGGTCAGTAGCAGAAGAGAGGAGAATGTGGAGAATGGAAGTAGGGGTAGTAAGAGAAAGAGAAATAAGGTAAAGTAGGGTGAAGGAGTGGAAATGAGGGGAAGTGAGGGAAGTGGAAGTGCGGGAAGCGAGGGGAAATAATAGAAAATGCAGTCTGGGGAAGTGGGGATATCAGGGAGGCTACTAACTAGGATAGAGTAAGAGGGGATGGTGTAAGGAAAGTAGGGGAAGGCAAATAGAGGAAGGGAAGTCTTACCTAGGGAAGCAAAGAGAGGGAAAAGTAAAGGACGATAAAGAAGGGGAAGGGAGGAGAAGCAAATGGTGATGTTAGGGAAGGGGCAAGTATGGGAGGGGAAGGTTTGAAAACCCTTTTTTGTAGACAGATGGTGCCTAATTTGACTGCTTCTTTGTTTTGTACTCACATTAGACAAGTGGTTATGTTGTGCCATTTGCTGATTCAAAACGTGTTGCTGCTGATTCTGATGCTGAAGAGCATTGTGACCAGGGTGAAAATTTTGTCCAGGTGGCGTTGGCGTCGGAGGAAGTTGCCTCTTGATATGTTCCAAAGAAGATGGAGGATGTAACGCCATATTGGCGAATACTAGCCTTTCCCCGTAATCATACTCACAGAGAATTTTATTTTCACATAAGTAGAATTTGTCGCCAACACAAAACCTGGAATCAAATACAAATCAAATTTTAGTTTCATTTTGTTTCTTTGAATTTCTAATAAATATGTTTTTTTTTCTGAATTTTGAATTAAACAGATGTTTCTTCTAACGGATTTCATACCACTTTCAGACTTTCCTTCCCAAAATTCTCTCAAAACGGGGGAAATAAAACGGGTGTTTTTCACGAAAATAGGGGTGAAATAGGAAAATAAATTTTTTCAATAAAATAATATAGGTACCATATTCCTAAAATTTCAAGAAGAAATATATTGCATTTTCGAGAAAATAGTTGCATTTCAAACTGAAAAAGATGAACTTTTAACCAAGCAGACGAAGTTGTTTACAAAAGAATTGAGTTTTCAAGCTGAAAAGTGAAATTTGAAAAAAAAAACTTTTAAATCGAAAAAGTTGAATTTTTAACAAATAATTTAACATTTTTTTTATTTTTCAACCTACAAGGAATGAAAAAGAAAAAGGAGAGAAAAATTTTTTTTATCAAGTTGTGGAATTTTCAAGCCAAAAAGCTAAATTTTTTCCAAAATAGTTGAATTTTCAACATAAAAGTTCAATATTCACATTTTTTAATTCTTAACCTTCAAACATTGAAAAGGAACAACGAAAGAACAACATTTTTAACCAAATTGTGGAATATTCATGTCAAAAAGGGAAAATTTCTTTGAAAATTTCAAACTGAAAATATGACTTTTCAAGAAAAATTTTTAGTTTGAACAAACAGTTGAATTTTCAACAAAAAGTTGAATTTTTAACGAAACCGTTGAATCTTTAATCAAATAGTGTAATTTTCAAAGAAAGAGTTTAATTTTCAATTCGACAAAGAAACAAAATTTAACCATGTTGTAGAATTTTCAAGCCAAAAAACTGTCAATTAAAGTAGAAAAAATTTGAACGAAAAATGAAATAGATCAATTTCTACTTCTAATAAATAATATTTAATTCTAAAGGACATTTGTACAGAAAATTTGAATTTCCCACTCAAAAATATAAATTTTCGACCAAAAAAACTCTATGACTAAACAAACAGCTAAATATTTAACCACATATTGGAATTTTCTACCAAAATGTTCAAATTTCAATCTAAATAGGCGAATATTCTATAAAAAATTAAAAAATTCAATCCGAACATCTGAGTTTTCAACAAAAAAAGTATTTTTCAACCAGGTAGTTGAATTTTTAACAAAATAGTTCTATACTTGACGAAAGAAGATTAATTTTCAACTAAACATTTGAATTTTGAATCAAAAAAATTATTTTTCAACCAAGAAGATTAATTTTCTACTAAAAAGACAAATCTACAACAAGAAACATTAATTTTCAACAAAACAGTTGAATTTTTAACTGAAAATTATCAGTTTTCAACCAATAAAATAAAAAGTTGAATTTTTAGGTAAAGAATTTAACGACCGACAAAAGAGAATGAATTTTCATCCAAAGATATGAATCTGCAACCGAAAAAAAAAAAATGATTTTCAATGAGGTGCTTCGACTTTTAATTAAGTAGTTCAACTTTCAACTAGGTAGTTGTATTTTAAACTAGGAAGGATTTCGATTTTAAATGAAAAAAGCTAAATTTAATAAAAAAGGAATTTTTAACAAAATAGTTGAATACTCATCCAAAACTGATTAATTTTCAACCGAACAGATGAATTTTCAACCGGAAAGTATGAATGTCTGAAAAAAATTGAATCTTCAATAAAATATGTAATTAAATTTACAACCAAAGAGATAAATTTTTTATCCAAAATATAATAGTAGACTTTTCAATTAAGAATAATTAACTTATAACCAAAAAAAGATGATTTTTCTATCCAAGATGAATTTTCAATCCAAAAGGAGGAATTTTCAAACCAAAAAGATGAATGTTCAATAAACCAGTTTAAGTTTTAATCAAGGAAGAATTTTGAGTCCTGAATGAAAAAAATATCCACTACATCGTTAAATTTTCAAGCGAGAAAGACAAATTTCATACAAAGCACTTGCATTTTCAGCCCAAGAATACGAATTATCAACAAAAAAGATGACCTACAAAATTTTTAAATTTTCAACAAAATAATTAAACACTCAGAGAAATAATTACAGTTTCAAACAAAAAGATGAATTTTAATTCAAAAATATATTTCCTTATTGGATTTTATTAATTTAGTTCATATTGAAGATCAAAATTGAGAAACAGTGGAAGTTTCTTGAAAAAAAAAAACAATTTCTGGAAAAAGAGGGGAATAGGCGGAAGAGTACAAAGAAGAAGAGCAAAAAGAGATGAAAATGCAATCCGAAAACTTTGGCCGCAGTCTCAGTAGAAAAGTCGTTTGCGAGGACTCGCGGGCAAATTAGGCGCAGGTAGGACAAAAACGATAATGCTCAACGTAATGGCTGAGCATCCCCGGTAGAATCCGTAAAGGGGTAAAAACTACCCCTTCAGTTCTGCCCTCGACTTTTGCTGCATCGCATTATCTGCAGTCGATCCAGGTTGAAGACGATAATAGAGCCTTAAGAACTGCCCAGTTCTAGGATAATACTACGGTACCATCCGGGTAATGGTAATCCTCGGAAATGCCAACAAGGCTTCTTGTAACCTGTCAACATCGTAAGGGATGAGATCGGACCATCGAGGTCAGTCTTTACTCAAAAATACATGTCTGACTACTTCCGGATTTTCTACTGTGCTTGGATTACCGATGGAATGATAGGGTAATAGTGAGAAAATTTATGATTTATGATATAAAATATCATTAATATTTGTGAATTGAAATAAATATTGAAGGACAGTATACTCGAAAATACTTGTCTGACCACTTCAGGATTTTCTACTCATCTTGGCCATTTTTTGCTGAATTATTTTTAGAATAGTTCAATTTTTTATTACTTTATTAGGGACTACGGAAAATAGCGTGCTTATAACACATTTCTCATTTTAATTGGCTAATTAGGGAACATCATAAACTACGTAGGAAACTACGTCATAAACTACGTCGGAAATTGGGGTAATAAACAACGTAGTATACGACGTCATTTCCGACGTGGATTCCCACGTGGTGACTTAGTAGAAGATTTAGTGTTAAAATTTTGTTTATTTTCTTTTTAATTCCACGAATTTTACAGATAAAGTTCTGAGAAACCTATAAACATAAAAATTTGATATAACACGTTTGTTATTTTGATTTTATAATTAGGAAACGTCCATAATAACGTAAGTATCATTTTTTAAATTTTAGACCCCCTTCCCACCTATTGTAAGGATTATTTATTTATTTATATAAATTATTCATTTATTTATCTATTGATTTATATTTTTAAGCATATCAAAAATATATCAATTATTTTAAACATAAACCAGATTTCAAGGTGTTTCGAAATATTCGGATTTAATTACCTTTCAAACAAAATAGATTAATTTTTCACCAAATAGTTAAATTCTTAACTGAGAAAGATCAAATTTCAATGAAAACGTGCTATTTTATGCAAAAGAGATGAACTTTACAAGCGCAAGGACAAACTTTTATTTAAATGATATTTTTTGGGAAGAAAGAAAGAAAAATTTTAACCAAATGGTGCAATTTCAAGCCAAAAAAACAAATTTGTTACAAGATAGTTTAATATTCAACCCGCAAATATGAATTTAAAAAAAAAAAACTTTATTTTGAAAGAAGCAGTTGAATTCTCAAACAAATGATGAAATTTTCTACCAAGCCGATAGAACTTCATAGGAAGAAGATTACATAAAACAGTAGAATTTATAACCCAAAATGTGAATTACAAACAAAAAAGTTTATTTTCAACCGAGTAGTTGAATTTTTAATAAAAATTTGAATTTTTGACCGAATACTTGAATTTTCAACAAAAGACTTTATTTTTCAACTAGGAAAAGAAAAAAATGCAACCACACTGTTGCATTTTAAAACCAAAATGACAGATTTTCAAACAAAAAGTTGAATTTTCAACTCAAAATTATGAATGTTATACCAAAATGTTGAAATTTTGAGCCTTAAAGGCGAATTTTTTATCAAAAAGTAAGATTTTTAACCCAAAAATCTGAATTCTGAACAAAAAAGTTAATTTTTAACCAGATAGTTGAACTTAAAAAGGATTAATTTCTAACCAAGAAGATTAATTTTGCTTATCTAATTATCAAACTAGAATAGATATTTCAATTTAAAGTATTATACTAATTTAATTATTAATCATTAATGAAAATAAAAATTAAATGACATTCTCTGCTCGACAATACTTGTCTGACCACTTCAGGATTTTCCACTGGTATTTGCAATTTTTTTGCTGAATTATTTTTAGAGTAGTTCGCTTTCTTATTATTTTATATTAGAGACTAGCAAATTATATACAAACTTTTTTTTATATTTTTTGAACCTTTTTTGGAATAATTCAATCTTGAAGATTTAGAATTGAAAATTCTTGAATACAGGAAGTTTAAAATTTGAAATTATTTAATTCATAAGATTAATATTTTAAAGGTATGTAATTTTAAACTTTTTTTCAATAGTTCAATTTAGAAGATTTACAATTGAAAATTTTCTATCTTAAGGATTTGCAATTTAAAATTTCAAAATTTCAAAGTTTACAATTGAAGATTTATTAATCTGTAACATCGATAGTTTAGAATTATGTAATTTTGAACCGTTTTTTTAAATGTAGTTTAACTTTTGGAAAATTGCGATGGAAAACTAATTTTCAATAAAATAGTTAAAATTCCAACCATCATCAACTTGTGAAATAAATGTTCAACAAAGAAGTCCAACTTTCAACCAAGCCCACTAACTCTCTACCAAAAAATATAAATTTACAACAAAATCCATCAATTTTCAATTCAACTTTTGAATTTTCAACTGAAAATGATCAATTTGCAACCAATAATAGAAAGGTTACATTTCCAGTTTGAAAAATTATTTTTAAAAAACAACAAATTTTAAAAGAACTAGTTAAATCTTCAACCAAAGACATAGATTTCTAGCTAATTAATTAATTTTGAAAAATGACAATGGAAAACTAACCAATTTTAAATTTTGAATCCCAGCGTTGATTTGTTTTTGGGAACCTATTAAAATTTTTTACATGTATGTAACACAGGTTTCCGTATATAAAAAAGGAACTTCGCAGGAACTTTAAGTAACTTCAGTCAATTACTGGAAATTTAAAAACTTGATAATATTTTTTATTGTTATGTCTATCTAACATGATGATAATTTGACATCTCAATTCAAACTAAAGAATCTTCGTTCAATCAAAACAACTTCAAGTGGAGAAATAATTTTATAAGATGTCAAACTGACGTATACTAATGAATCTGTCAAACTGGATGGTCGTAAAATATAAGTGAAAAAGGGGTCTCAGTTGTTTAAAACGTTTTGGAAATTCCCCTTTTGGGACCAAAAATAAAGTAAAATTCGAAGGAGACCCAAAAATCTTGGGATTCGAACCAAAAAATCAACGGATACTCACGATTTTTAAGGCTCTACTATAACCGGAATCATCCATCCCCTTTTCCAGGTGTAACCCCTTTCATTCGTTTGTTCTTATTTATAGTTAATCAGGTACGAATAATTTAATTTGTAAATTATTCAAATATAGAGCTGGGATGCATTCATACTTCAGAAAAGCCTGGAAATGGGGTAACACCTGGAAAGGGGGCAACACCTGGAAAGGGTGCTATCAGTCACAACCTTCCTCCTTTTCCAGGTCGCCCAGACTCAATTATCGATTTGACCTTAAAAATATCCTTTTCGGTCGGATAACCAAAACTTTTTGTGTCTCCCCCGACAGATATTTTATTTCTGCACCAAGAAAAAGATTTTCCAAAAGGTTTTGAGCGACTTGATGAAAATGTGGAAAAGACATCAAAGCGAAAAATTAGCTAACATTCTAAAACTGTATTCACTAAATAAACTTGATCAAATTTGGTGTAAATAAAGAAACAACTCTCGAAAAATATCCAGGTGGAGAAAAGTGCGACTGAAATATTAAAAGTCCGCAACGGGAAATCGCGGGAGAGTTTTTCCATTGCATGGGAAATTTCAATCTGGACGCGCTCAGATAACTCGGCTGAATCTTTAACGAAGGTCCCCGAACAAATGAACCAACGAATAGAAACCCGACAGAAAACATGTCGTTGGTCTGTGAATAAGTAAATTAAATCGCCAAGTCCAATGTGTGACCCCATTAGAGCCATTTTACAGCCGAGAGAAGAAAAACCACTTCCCAAATTCAATTTACTCAGTCCTATTTTGAATACTTCTTCCACACCTTCTCTTCTTCGTAAGAGATCATCACGGGAAGCTTTACCCCCCCCCCCCCTTCCGGGTAGAGGTCACAAATTTAAACACATACCACCCTTTTTAGGCCAAAATTTTCTTCATTCTAAATCCGCTAAATAAGAAAACATTGCATTTACAAACAAAATATTTGAATTTTCAAGAAAAAACGATTCCTTTTGTACGAAAGGAGTTGAATTATTATTCCGGAAAAGATGAAAATATTTCAATATATATTAGATAATATTTCAAACAAAGAAGATTTTCATTTTTGATAAAAAACATTTGAGTACAAAAAAAAATCAACAAAATAGCAAAGAGCAAAACAAGTCATATTTCTGCATCCCACCGCTGCCACCTTTTTCTGGCTTGAGAACTTTGCATTTAATGACTTATTTTCTGAACGGCCCCTCACAAAAAATATTTAATGATAAATTAATTGAGCTGGATACTTAATTATAAATATACAAAGTCAAGAAGTGGATGAAAGAGTGGACCTGGAAAGGGGTAATTTATTACAGTGGATAAGGAATATCAGGGCTGGTCCGCTTGTTACGGTAAATAGAAAGATGTTTGACTTTAATCCTGGGTACCGAAGAAGCCGCGACGTTTCTTTCGGATCGTAGGGTTACTCTTTAATTGGATGCCCGTTAAATTAGACCGGACGTCTTTTTAGGAGAGTGCCCGCGAAGAGCTAATTGGATCGGTAAATCATCCCGTAACCAGGGGGTAGCAACCAGACTCTGCCACCGGCAACCCTTTATTCCATGTTATTACAGTCTAAAGTTACCCCCGTGTAATTGTTGCTGTTTAATTGCAAGTCCTAAGTCGTCCGCTCACGTTACCAAGGGCCTTGGCGCAATTTCGAACCAACTGCACCTTCCACCCTAGAAAACATCTTTAAACGGAATTACCCCCTGCAAAGACTTTTGTCAAACAATAAAATAGTGCTGCACCAATTTTTTATTAAGCAGTAGAATTTTTACCAAAAAAGCTGAGATTTTTACAAAAAAGTAAAAAAATTTAATTATTATTCATAAATTAAAATAAATATTAAATGAGAGACTCTGCTCGAAAATACCTGTCTGACCACTTCAGAATTTTCTACTTGTCTTGGCCATTTTTTTTCTGAATTATTTTTAGACTATTTCGATATTTTAGTATTTTATTAGAGACTAGCAAATCATTTATAAATTTATATTTTTTATTTTGTGAACCTTTTTTCGAATAGTTCAATTTTGTAGATTCAAAATTGAAAATTCTTGAATATTTTAAGTTTAGAATTGCAAATTATTCAATTTTTGAAATTTTGAAGGTATGCAATTTTTAACTTATTTTTGAATTAGTTCAATTTAGAAGATTCACAACTGAAAATTTTTCTACCTTAGGGATTTGCAATTAGAAATTTTTAAATTTCAAGATCTACAATTGAAGATTTATTAATTTGTAAATTTGTAACATTTATACACAGTTGCCACAGTTGCATTTTCAATTTTTATAAATGCAAGAAAATTGAAAATTGAATTTTCAACTTGTAAAAATTCAAATGTTGAAAATGGAAGAAAATTGATAGTTGATAATTTAAATTCCAACAGTTGAAAATTTAATTCTTACGAATTGAAGAAAACTCGAAATTAAATGCAATAAATGAACATTCAAATGAACAAAAAAAAATTTCGTTGAAAGTTCACATTTTTTTGTTTTTGAAATCGTTCTCATAATCAGGAACTATTTTAACAATCAAGTTTTACTTTAATACAAAATTGTTGAATTTAATATTGGTCAAATTAACATTTTTCAATTTTTTATTGGTAAAATTTTAACATCAAATGTAACTTGAAATTTCACAATTCAAACTTCATTCGGAGGATTAAAGAATTTCAAATTATTTCATGAAATTTGAGAATATTAGAAAATATTGAAGATTTGACAGAATTTTCATTGTATTTACGAAATTTCAAGGGATGTGCAAATATTTTGCCATATTATTCGAATTCATAAGATTTCAAAAGAAATTAGAAGGTTACATAGGATTAAAACAAATTTCTATGGATTTCGATATTCCAAAAGATTTCAACAGAATTTAAGGCTTTTTAATAGATTTCAAAAGTTTTCAACAAAACTCAAAGATTTGAAGTAATTTTAATATGGATTTTCAAAGAATTTTGTAGGATTTTAGTAAATTTCAGAGGATTATAAATGACATCCAAATTTCAATGACTTCAGGGAATACATAAAATGAAATTTCAACGGAAAATATGGTCACATGGATTTTATATTTAAAAAATTACATGGCGCTATTTCGCTACAATTTCTCCAACTTCATGCTACTAATAACAGAATATAAAATAATTTTTTTTATTTTCAAACTGAAAAGGTGCAGTCACCGATGCTTCATACAACTTTTGATAATTATCCTGATTACAAAAAAACATTTTCAACCTTAAGATTCTTAGAAATAACTATAAACAATAACTATAGTAATATTATGTCTTTCCCCTGCACAAAAATTTGAAATCAGAAAGAGCAAAGCAAGTCATATTTTTGCATCCCACCGCTGCCACCTTTTCCAGGTTTGAGATATTTTCAGATTGTCAGATCTTTAAAAAGAAATTCTTTTTTTTTCTTTGCAGGGATAATATTTTTTATTTTCGATCCGTCCAACATTGTTCACGAGAGGATGAGTGATATATTTGAGAAGGCAGAGCTGCTTCGTAGAATTGCAACTAAACTTGATAGAATGCAGGAAATTCTATACTCGTGTGTCATTATCAGCGTGATATGTGCATCGTGCGAGCTGCGAGTTGCGAGTTGCGATTTTCAGAATCACCTGCTGAACACGCTAAAGTGGAAAATCGCGTCGGATTTTGTCAGTATCGCAAGCCGGCAGTATTCATGGGAAAGGATAGGTATGTTCTGAACTCGTCAGTCGACACCGACGACGCATAATGGGAAGCGTACGCGCAGTGCGATAATTCTATTTGCCAAGCGATTATGAATATCTACGTCGAACCAGACCAGTCAGCGCTCTCGTATTTCCGGCGGGATCAAAGCGGATACGTACTCACTGCGCTGCGGACAGAGGGGTGATAATTATTTATCCAACTCGACCCCCTGCTATTCGTTTCGATACTCTCTATATTGTTCCTTCAATACTTCATTATACCTCATTCAAGTGATTAGTTCATCACCTTTCCCATTAAAACGTCCGAAGAAATAAAAAAGTGGCAGCGGTGGGATGCCAAAATATAACTTGCTTTGCGCCTTCTATTTTTACGTTTTTTTGACAGGGAAATCATTAAATATTTGAATTTTCCGCGGTGGGAAATTGCTGAAATCAAAATGGATCGAAGCGGATATGTACTCAATGCGTTGCAGACAGAAGGGTGATAATTATTCATCCAACTTGATCTCCTGCTATTTGTTTCGATACTCTCTATATTGTTCCTTCAATACACCATGATGCGTCATTCAAATAATTAGTTGATCACATTTCGTATTAAAATGTCCCAAGAAATAAAAGGGTGGCAGCGGTGGGATGCGAAAATATGACTTGCTTCTCTCCTTCTATTTTTAAATTATAGCACGAGGGGATCTCAAACATAATTCAATTTCTCATGACGAGAAATTACTGACACCAAATTGGATGAAAAGAGATAAGTACTAAATGCGGACATGAGGGTGTTGATTATTTATAAAATTTACACTCGTATTTATTCCGATGCTACCTATTGACTTTGTGCATCACTTAAACAAATAAAGAAACTAAAAATGTATTCTCGTATATTCAAATAATTAGTTAAGCTTCAATTTTAAAAAATTATAATACATTGTAGATTTCGTATCAGAATGTCGCAAGAAATGAAAAAGTGGCAGCGGTGGGATGCAAAAACAAGACTTGCTCCACGCCTTTCATTTTTACATTTTTTTGAAAATGTTTTAAATACTCTAAAGGCTTTGAAACTCTATCAAATCCACTCGAATACATTTGTAACAAGCATGCTCGTACATTCCGTATTAAAATTCCCCAACAAATAAAAAAGGTGGCAG
Organism: Andricus quercusramuli; assembly: GCA_932178445.1. NCBI lineage: Eukaryota > Metazoa > Arthropoda > Insecta > Hymenoptera > Cynipidae > Andricus > Andricus quercusramuli. Next base: position 12,111 of record CAKNXH010060789.1, on the reverse strand, counting down.
CGGTGGGATGCAAAAGTAAGACTTGATTTGCTCCTTCTATTTTTGAATTCTTGAACAGGCGATCTCAAAAATATTTGAATTTTCAGTGGTGAGAAATTGCTGAAACGCGAATACTGTATCTGGTTGCCGAAGATCGAGTGAACCCACCCCTCTGGTAATATACATAACAATTTTATACGTGACACGTATCACGCTCGTAAGCAGCACCGGGGATTTCCTCGTACCCTTCGTTCTTTCTGCGTCCTCGCGAGTCGATACTCACGCATCGAAATGTCGAAGCATCGAAAAATCGAGACTTCATAACGTTGTCTTTTTCTTCCTAACATGCGTAAAGTAAAGCACCACAAAACGAAAATAGTATTGAAGAGGGTGACTTCTGTTATTGCAACTCCCCTTCCCAGAGAACAGATTTCCAATAAACTGTGCTTGATCTCTCCCCATGGTAAATATTACCATTAATATCCGAGTCAGTAATATCAAATAACAAATCTTTTGTAACGGAAGAATATTTTTAGCAATAACTTGAATTTTCCTCTATCCAAAATTCGCACACTGAGAGAAAAGTGGACCGTGTGGTTCAAAATTCACCAGTGGTCGTATTTCTTAACATCTAGAGAACTTTTTTCCAGAGACCTTATTTTTGGCACAATAATCAGTAAACATGTTTAAAACCATTGTTTATAACAAAAACAATTATTATTAAATGGTATTCACATGTGTTAGGAAATTGTCCTTAAGACGAAAAGAAATGACTTCACACAAAAAAAATCCATGTTAAAAAAAGTGATATGAGTGAATTTGTTTAAAACAATTATTTATAATGAAGATTGTTCTCTTTCAGTTTCCGGTTATAAGTTGTTACTTTTACATGATTTGAAGAAGAAATAAATTATGAATGCAGTAAATGCTAAATGAATCTAATAACCTGTACATAACAATGAAATGAATTAGGAAATTTAAACGATAATGAACATTTCCGACCATCAAAAGTGAATTCACAAATCCTGAATGTTTGCTGAGACAAACCTCTTCGAACTTTCACCAGGTTTGATTTAAAGGAAGAAACTTCAAAATCGATTAAAAGATACGACCTCTGAAACACTTTCAACAAAAAATTCCTCCTTTTTCTCACTGATCCGGCACGAAGGACCAAACATAAAGATAAGAATCAAAAGAATGAATGAATCGGATCCCCACTAATCTTAAAACACCTTCCTCCGATCTCTTGACACATGCCTTATTTCTCCACTCATCTCGTGCGTATTGTAAAACATAAAATGAAAAAGAAAGTGAGGCAGCGGCGCTTGAAAACGTAAAATGCCAAAACTACAAAGCTGGTAAAGCACAACAATGCCGGCTTATTGGCTCACAGGGATGAGAGTCGAGAGGGTGGTGACGACATTGTGGGATGAGTGGGTGGTCAGAATCGGTTTGGGGGAGGAGGAGTGAACCAGAAGCAGGGTGTAGTTTCAAGCCAATAGTAATGGCTCGTCCAGGCGTGCAACAAACGTTGTACAGCTCCTCAAACAAAGCAAACAAAAGAGCATCAATTTTACGTTTTTATCGTCTGGTATTGTCTATCTTCGACAATACCTCATGGCTGTTCCGATCCTCCTTCCTTCCCACCCTTCAACTCTACGTCTGTAACCAACCCCTTCCTGTAATTCGTTTCGCTTAGTTACATGGTGCACCACTGGAGCTTCAAACGTCAGCTTTTTTCAGTTTGGTTCTTATAACCTGTCGATTTCGGACTAAAGTATAGTCCAAGTTGTGAATCTTTTTCGAAATTTAGAATTGTCTACTCTAAAACTTGATACCACCATGTTAAAAAAAAAACGTTGTAGACACATATTTTTTTTAAGATGGTGGTATCAAATTGTCCTTTTCGAATTAAGAGTAGTTAGCGAAGCTCCCTCCAGCGATTCTAATCCAATCCAGAGATATTCAGCACATCGAGAATGAATCATGAAAGATGGGTTAGCGGGGGTCAGGGATGGGCTAAGGGAGCTTTTCCTTCGACAGAAGCCAATCTCGCTCGGAGCAAGCAATTTGATACAAAAATGTCAGCAGTATCTAGATAATTATATAACTGGCCATCTGTGGGAGAAAAGTGGGTGGATGGATAGCAAGGATGCCAGAGCAGGACAGGAGAGGGGCTGAAAGGGGTCGCTTGGAAGACTAGGAAGGGAGTGAAGTAGAGGGTGATTTCCCAGCTGGCCTGTAAAGCAACCCCTGGAGTGGACTGTGTCTCGCGACCAGTTTCCACGTACACGACTTCCGGTCCGTATGAGAAAATGGAATATGGGGCTTTAGCCTGCTACGAGTATATGGGAAAGGGGTGTCTACACCTTGCATCGGCACGCCAATGCATCCATGGAGTATTTCGTGTCAGGGGTATTTTTCAACAAGATTGACGACGCAAGACAGACTTTTCAATCGAGATCGTACCTAGTCGCGCGATTCATAAAAGAGATTGAGGTGAGACGTATTCTAAGAGAAGGGAAAATGTATCTGATATATATCTCCTTTATAGCTTCACCAGCATTAACCCAGATCCTCAAACAACATAATTGAAATGGAATAGTATAGATTTTCGATACAATGTTGCAATGTTGAACAGTGTTATCATCAGAATTTGTTTTAATAATTAAACTTAGGGATCGTCTCTTGTCGAACGGATTATACTGAAAATAATAATTATGTTTATTGAAAAAAATTGTGATTAAAATAATCAGAATGTCGAGTGAGATATGGACTTCCACTACCGGAGGATAGTATCGAACCGCAAACCGCATGACATATTATAACTTAGCCTTGACTTTGAAAGGTGATATCGCCGTTCAGAATGTAGATAAAATTTTTTCCGTTGGAAAAATGATGAAATTCTGAATTAAATCAGCCTCAGTTGAAATATTTTTGTCATGTTTTGGACGGCGCTGTCATTTTTCAAAGTCAAGGGTGATTTTTATTAGATCATCCGGTAAGTGGTCCGATACTATCTGTCGGCAGCGTAAAAGAAATTCTGGTTGCTTTGATAAAATTTTAGTTGAAACTATTTCAATATCTAGCTAAAACACATTTTTGAAATAACTTTTTCTTAAAGTAGATCATGAATTATTTACTACTTCATTAGGGAATTCAAGGAATTCAGGTGATTCAAAGAATTCAGAGTTTCAGGAATGCAGAATAATCAAGGATTCCAGCTTATTCAGATAATTTAAGGAATAAGAAGATTTTTAGGAATACCACGCAAAAAACCAGTTTTTGTTAGATCACTGAAGTTAGGCAGTGTTGGGCGCGGTTAGTACTTGGATGGGCGACCGTTCAGGAATACTACTAACTGCGTGCTGTTGGCGTGTCGTGGGTGTGGTGAGCCCACACTTGTAGTTATTTACTACAAGAAACTATCCACCTAGAAACACTACCCGAATCGGGTAGTGTCACGCCTACCCCGAAAGGGAAATGGCTTAATGGTATACATAGGGAATTTATAATTTAAACAAATGGAACTTGGATTGAATGAATCCAGCTTTACTGCTTCCGAGAATTGTTGCCGTAAAGATTTCGGTTTGAGAGTGGAGCCCCACGGGGTCGAGGGAGGGTGTTCAACCAAGCGTGTAACGCCAGCAGCGTAGAGACAAAGGAGCAGTGCGCGGTAATATTATGTATTCCAATTCGAAATGGTTCACACGCCAGTGAATTTTTTTGTTTGAACGCTCCCAAAAACCGGCGATAAATCCAGGTTTCAGTGTATGAACGAAATTCAAGGAATACAAGAAATTTATAATATTCAAGGAATTCAACAAATTCAGATTGTTCATAGAATTCAGAAAATTTCCAATGATTGCAAGAATTTGAAAGAATTCAGAAAATTAAGAGAAATGAAGGATTTCAAAGAATTCAGAAAACTCAGAAAATTAGGGATTTCAAAGAATTCAGAGACTTTCAGGAATAAAGAGAATTCAACGAATTCAGTGGATTCAAAGATTTCAGAAAATGCAGAGAAATCAAGGATTTCAAAAAATTCAGAGAAATCAAGGATTTCAAAGAATTCAGAAAATTCCGAGAATTCGAGGATTTCAAAGAATTCAGAGACTTTCATGAATACAGAGAATTCAACGAATTCAGTGGATTCAAAGATTTCAGAAAATTCGGAGAAATCAAGGATTTCAAAAAATTCAAAAAATTCTGAGAATTCGAGAATTTCAAGTCATTCAGAGATTTTCAGGAACGAAGTTTCAAAGATTTCAAAGAATTCAGAGATTTTCGTGAATAAAGAGAATTCAAGGAATTCAGTAAATTCATAAAATTCAGAGAATTCAGAATATAATGAGAATTTAGAAAATTCAGAGAAATCAGGGATTGAAAAGAATTAATAGAATTCAAGGATTTCAAAGAATTCGGAGATTTTCGGGAATAGAGATTCAAGGAATTCAGAGAATTCAAGAAACTCAGACAATTCAAGGAATTCAGAGAGTTCAAGTAATTCAGAGAATTCAGAAAATTCAGAGGAAACAAAAATTGCAAAGAATTTAGAAAATTCAGATAATTCAAGGATTCCCATAAATTTAGAGATTCTCAGGAATAAAGAAAATTTAAGAAATTCCGAAAATTCATGGAATTGAAGGAATTCAAAGAATTCAAGAAATTCAGAGAATTTAAGCAATTCAGAGAATTCAAGAAATTCAGAGAATTCAAGAAATTCAGAGTATTTAAATAATTCAGATAATTCAAGTAATTCAGAGAATTCAAGTACTTCGGAGAATTCAAGGAACTCGGAGAATTCAAGGAACTCAGAGAATGCAAAGAGTTTAGAGAATTCAAGAAATTCAGGGATTTCAGAAAATTTAAAGAATTTTAGAATTTCAAAGACTTCAGAGATTTTCGGAAGTAAAGAGAATTCAAGGAATTCAGTGAATTTCAAGATTTAAGAAAATTATAGGAATTCAGAGAATTCAAGGAACTCATAGAATTCAACGAGTTTAGAGAATTCAAGAAATTCAGGGAATTCAGAAAATTCAGAGAAATGAAGGATTTGACAGAATTCAGAAGATTCAAAGATTTCAAAGAATTCAGATATTTTCATGAATAAAGAGAATTGAAGGAATTCAGAGAATTCAAGGAATTCAGAGAATTCAAGGAATTCAGAGAGTTCAAGGAACTCAGAGAATTAAAGGAATTCAGAGAATTCAAGTAATTCAGAGAATTCAAGTAATTCAGAGAATTGAAGTAATTCAGAGAATTCAAGTAATGCAGAGAATTGAAGAAACTCAGAGAATGCAAGGAATTCAGAAAATTCAAAGAAATCAGGAAATTCAGAGAAATCGAGGATTTCAAAGAATCTAGAAAATGCGGAAAATTCAAGGATTTCAAAGAATTCATAGATTTTTAGAAATAAAGAGAATTTAATGAATTCATAGAATTTAAGGAATTCAGTAAATTCGAAGATTTAAGAGAATTACATTAATTCAGTGAATTCAAGGAATATATAAAATTCAAAGAATTCACTATACGTCTGATACTATCCGTCGTTAATGCACAAGAAATTCTGTTTTTTTTTTTGACTTTTCGGCCAAAATACACCTCTAAAAGAAATTTTCTTCTGAGCTCATAATTATAATCAATTATTCACTATTTCACTAGAAAAAAACATGAAATTTTAGAAACATTCGTACTTTTTCCTTAATTTTGCTTTGAAAAGTAGCCTTCACTTGTACTAAACCGAAAAAATAGCTTTTCAGGAATTCAGGGAATTTAAGAATCAGTGAATTGAGAAAATTCATAAAATTCAAGGAATTCAGGAATTCCGTCCAAGACTAGCTATCCAAATCTATCCATCGTGAGTTTAGAAGAAATTCTGCTTTTTTGACGAAATTTTGGTTTAATCCATCTGAATTTTCGGTTTAAACACATTTCTTCAAGAACTTTTGTTTTGAATGTTAAACTGTTCACGATTATTTACTATTTCATTATAAAGGAACCAAAAATGGTTAGAAATATATAAACTTTACTTGCACTAGACCGGAAAAAGTATCTTTCAGTATTACCCCAAAAAAATTAGACAAATAGTACCCTCGTGAGAAAAAAAGTGGCAATTTGCAGGGGAGTGATAATCTAGAAAGTTAAACTTTCTATAAAGCACCTGCCTGAGGATCCTTTAATGTGATCATTTCTATGCTTTGTCGTATCGAGAAGCACGTGAGGGTGATAGAGATCACGAGGTAAAAGGTCATAAATTGTTTTACCAGGGCACTAAAAATCCCGGTTCATAAAAAAATGTTTCCAGACTCACCGTTGGTAGCACTGTTGACAAGCAAAGCACTCCAAGTGGTAAACATTCGTCCTGGCTCTCATCACCATTTCGAAAGCTGGAATCGGTTTATTACAGGCCGAACAATGTCCTGTGCTTCCAAACAGCCTCAGATAGTCCCTCTTGCAAAGAATTAAATCTGCTTTGGTATACAAAGTCTGGCCAACCTCCCCTAACCGGCAATCGCAACAGCCACATTTTAAACAGTCTTCGTGCCAATAAACGTCCAGGGCTTTCAAGAGAAACCTGCAATGAAATGGACAATTATTACTCACTTTTATTTATATTTTATCTTATTACATTGATTATAATAATAATTGATAATTATTTATAATTCTTGATAATTAGTTCGTCACCTTTCCCATTAAAACGTCCGAAGAAATAAAAAGGTGGCAGCGGTGGGATGCCAAAATATAGCTTGCTTTGCCCCTTCTATTTATACGTTTTTAACTGGGAAATTGTTATATATTTCAATTTTCAGTTTGTTTAAATTTAATTAAATGCGCTTTGGCACACTTTTTTAAGGCCTAAAAAAAGGAAAAGTTGATTAACCAGCTGTTTGGATTAAAAGTAAAAAAGTGAGAGCGTTTTGAAAATTTTTAAGACCATTTTTTTCAAGATTTACAAATTCTATGTACGGCTATTCATAGTACTCGAAAACTTGAACAATTTTACCTCACGACATTTTTCCATTAAATTAAAACTATCAGAGTTATATCATTTTCAAAATCCAAAAATAACACAAAAATGAACAATTTAAGCGGACCTCAAATTTGCCAAAACTCTCTAAAGACCTCTAGAGACACTGAACAGTAATTTTTAAATTTCTTTTCTGAAATTTATGAAAACAAAATGAAAATTTAAGTGGCAAATTGTATAAAAAATTTGATTATCCAAATATGAGAAAAAGTGCCCTTAAAAAAAAACACTTTTCCCCTTTTCACCCTTAATAGTCCATAACAAATTATATTTTCATCCTTCAAAACATTTTCTTTCAATATAAAGGAAATTAAATATTTTTAGTAATCAGTTTTAAAGAAAGAAAATGTGATTTTTAATGGGTTATTAAGGGTGGAGAGGGGAAAATGTTTATTTTATGGACACTACTTTTCATATTTGTATAATGAAATTTTTTATATACTTTGCAACTTAAGTTTTCATTTTACTTAAATATAATGCAGAAAAGACTTTTGAAAATTACATTTTAGTTCCTTAAGGGGTGAGTTTTGGCAAATTTGGGGGTAAATTAAATTTAAGACAAAATTTCAGGATTCACTGAAATTTTAACACTTTGGGGTATTTTGAAGGTCGTGCCCTACCTCCGAACATTTTTTGTAAATCTTGAAAAATTAGGAAAATTTTCTTTCACCAAAATACACAAAATGAGAGGTCGAGACTTTGAAAAATCAGAAAAAAAAATTTTGTTGCACTACCCTAGTCCACGTATTAGGTGACTTTTTTGTAGTTGAAATTTCAAGCCAGAACGACGAATTTTTTAGAAAACAATTGAATTTTCAACTCGAAATGTTGAATTTTCAACTCAAAATGTTGAATTTTCAACTAGAAAAGATAATTTTTGAACCAAAAATGAAGCAGTTTAATTTGCAGTTGAAAAATCTAAATTTCAACAATACCTAAATTATCAAATACTTTAATTAAATGAAAAACTACAAATTTTCAACAAATCCCTTAAATCCACAACAAAAGAGATAAATTTTTAATAAAAAAGTGGAATCTTCAACTAAAAAAGATAACAATTCAACTAAAAATTAAGTTGGTAAAGGCTTCAACTTAAAGAACTCTTAAAAAAACGAATTTTCAATCAGTGAAATTCGACTAAAAAATACGAATTTTTGAAGAAATTGTTGAATCCTGAACCAAAATGACGATTTTTCAAGAAAAAAGATTACCTTTCTAACAAAATTGATAAATTTTCAACAAAATACATGAATTTTAAACAAATATTTGAATTTTTAGTAGAAAAAAGTGAAATTTTCTACTACAAAGGTAAATATTCCACTAAAAGTTTTCCAAGTAATAAGATAAATTTTTCGAGAAATATTGATAAATTTTAAACAAAATACACGAATTTTGTAACAAATAGTTGAATTTTTAACTGACCAAGAAAAAATTTTCAACCAAATTTGAAATAGCAACATTTTCACAAAAAAGAAAAATAAGAAAAAGACGAATTTTTAACATAATAGTTTTATTCTTAACCGAATAGTTTAATTTTCTAAAAAGAAAAAAATCTCAACGAGATATATAATGGTTAATATTAAAAAAAAAAAAAAAATTTTTTAATTCTTCCACAAGCAAGTATTTTTATTTTTAACCCATGAGAATAAATTTTCAATCAAGATTAATTTCCTGCCAAAAAATATGAGTTTTTCATCAGAAGAGATAAATTTGCAATCAAAAATGAAATGCTAAATTTCCACTTGTTAGGATGTGAACCATAGAGATGAATTTTTGATTAAAATTATTTCGAAAAAAAATTGTCAAGGAAAGAATTTAATTTTCAAGAAAAGAATTTAATTTTCAACGAGGGTTGAATTTTGAACCCAAAAGTACATTTTCTAACCAAAAAAACTAAATATTTACAAAAAAAGAAATTGAATTATCAACAAAATACATGAATTTTTAACCAAATATTCGAAATTTTTTTAAAGAAAGATCAATTTTCAAAAAAATTGTCGAATTTGGAACCAAAGTAATGAATCTTCAAT
>CAKNXH010060788.1:310625-345141 GCA_932178445.1 Andricus quercusramuli | reverse complement strand
ATTTTGAACAATAACAATTGAAAAATCGCCTCCACATATCAGTTTTAGATACACTAACAAAATTTCTTGATTAAAACAGATTCTAAAATCAATTGAGAATTGCGCCCTACAATGTATCGTTACCTATGTTATTTGATTTCGCCCCACTGTGTCCGTCGTTGCGTGTGGATTATGCGGCTACTATGCGACTACATTGAAAAATTAATATCCCTATAAAATATACACTGTAGCTAAAAAAATCATGCAAATTCTGTTAGTAGTTAGAGCAATATGGTGTTTTCAAAAAACTCGTGTCTGAAAACTCAAAATCATGTAACTCTCTGAATTTTGAACATTCCAAGAAGAAAATTAGAATGGCCTTGTGCGGATTGGCAAAAGATAAAACAAAAGAAGCCTTGATAACCATGATAAGTTTGCATTCATATATTTTTATTTAATTTTGATCCGACTACGGATTACAAAGAATATTATATCTTAGTTTATCTTTTTTTCTATTAAATTATTGATACAAATACTGTAGACTATCTTCATTGGAAGCAACTTCTTTGAACACATGTGGAAAGATGTGCCGTCTGCCTACAGGACATTCCTTTATTTCAGTTACGGTCATATAGTCAAATGCTCTGCTTATCATGTTTATTTTCATTCTCGAACGATGTCGATCTGCCTTATATACTCCAAGAAGCATTCCAGTATACTCCAGTATTGCAAAAACGACACCTTCGGATGTTGATAAAACAATATATTCTCGGGTTGGCACGGGCACAAATATATTTTTTTCTTCTCGCATTCTAATTGGTAAACCGGCAGGAATGACATATCTTCGGAATTCGAATTGCCGGTTCGGATTTTCCTGGGAAATAAGCCGAATATATCCAAGTTTTGAAAGTGCATGTCCAAGAACTTCTTGAGGAAAAGGCCTGCCCGGAGAAGACCTAGACTGTCTGGCAGGAGAAGAAGAATTAGGATTACGTTCGACATTGGGATTCCGTTCATACTGTAGTGAATCGTAATTTGCATAAGTTTTTATAAAACTCCCTGAGAAGATTGCTTGACTTTTGCCTACTAGACAATCCCTTTTTTCATCTGGAGTTAAATCATCAATTGCGCCGCTTATCATATTTATTTTTATTCGCGACTTATCTGACCTATAAATTCCACGAAGAATCCCACTATCATCCAATATTGCAAAAATTTCATCATTATATGTTGATAATACAATATATTCTTCGGTTGGAACGGAAACATATCTATTTGGTTCTGCTAGAAATCTAATTGGCATACCAGCAGGAATAACGTGCCTTCGGAATTCAAATTGCTGGTTTGGATTTGTGCGAGGAATGAGCCGAACATATCCAAGTTCTTCTGTTTTACATCCAAATACTCGATCTGAAGGAAGGCTGCGAAGCCGAGAAATAGATCTGGCTTGAAGTGGAGGCTGCTGAGGAGATGTCCGGTCAGATGAATGTTGTCTGGCAGGAGAAGAACCACGATTACGTTCGACATTGAGATTCCGCTTACACTGTAGTGAATCGTAATTTGCAGAAGCTTTAATAAAACTTGTTGAGGAGATTGCTGGACTTTTTCCTACTGGACAGTCCCTTCTTTCTTCTGGAGTCAAATTATTAACTGCGCCGCTTATCATATTTATCTTTATTCGCGACTTATCTGTCCCATAAATTCCACGAAGAATCCCACTATCATCCAATATTGCTAAAATATCATCATTGAATGTTGATAATACAATATATTCTTCGGTTGGAACGGGAACATATCTATTTTTTTCCACTCGAAATCTAATCATCATACCAGCAGGAATAACGTATCTTCGAAATTCAAATTGCTGGTCTCGATTTGTGCGAGGAATGAGCCGAACATATCCAAGTTCTTCTGTTGTACATCCAAATGCTCGATCTGAAGAATGCCTGCCCAGAGGAGAAATGGATATGGCATGAAGAGAAGTCTCCTGAGGAGATGTGCGGTCAGGTGAATGTTGTCCGGCAGAAGAAGAACCACGATTACGTCCGTAATTAGCACTCCTGCTAGCAGGCGATCTGGACCTACCACGAAAAGGAGCCTCCCCTGGAGAAATCCAGTCAGGCAAATGTTGTTGTCGAGCAGCAGAAGAAGAAGAAGGTCCAGGATTTCGTTTACTATGAGGTTTCTCGTCGGGCTGGGAACTACATTCTGCAAGAAGAAATAGAAGATTCATTTTTTCTTGTCCAGCATATTGATATCTAATATCTTTAGCTGAATCAACGTTTCTCTGCAGAAAGCATCTTCCTGATGCTTCAATAAAAATCATGAGGAATAATTTTCAATTATAAAAACACCTTACCGTACATTCTTCCTGTTAAATCAACATATATATTTTGTAGAAGACGAGTGCTGAACGCTTTAATAACCTTAATGACAAACTATTTTTTGTCATACAAAAGCCTCCATGAGTAAACGAAAGTGAGCGATCGAGAATAAATAAAATTGATGGAACAATAATAATAACTCCTAAAGTATATCAATTTTGAACTGATGCCTGAAAAGTTAGATTGGAAAATAATTTTATATTTTAAAAAATTAGTGATAATTATTTAAAAAATCCATTTCGTTTTTAATATGCAATATATGTTGCAAATGAATTATCAATAACATGAGGCCGTAGAAATAATTCGGTCCCCATTGCGTGGAACTGGAAAACTAAAATAGAAATAATTTGCACGAAAATTGTTTCATGGGGTTTGACTGCCATTCCTTACATGATTCGCACTAAATCTTAATATTTATAGACAAAAAGAGTTTTTTATCGAATTCATGAATGTTACTGAATTTTTCTATATTTCATAAACAGGTTTTATGAGCCATTATCGACCTTTGTTATTCATGTTGTAATGAATAAAGTTTTTTCTACGCAGTCAACCAAAAATTACTCGGAAAGGGCACCTAGTTATCATATATTCAGTCATAGTTAATAAGAATTGATGCTTATTTGAATAAACCTAATCAACAAATGCACTTTTGGGCTATTTTCCCACGCACTAGTTTGGTTCTTTCCATGCAATAAAATTTTAATAACTAATTTATAAACCTGCAGGGACATTTCAAGGACAATCGACAGTTATTATTTTGAAGAACGATTTTTGTATCAAATTTGTATTATCTCATGTATTTATGTACTAAAAGATTTCACTCTTCATCCAGGAATTAACAGCCAATTATTTGTCAACAATTTCTTGCTATGGATCAATATCAATTGATTATTATTGTTTAAAAAAAATTAATTGACGAATGCATTTTCTGGCTATTATCAACATTTCAACGTTGTTGAAGCAGAGTAGACAAGGTATGATCATTAGGGTGGTCCACATTTTTTTTCGAATTTTTATAAATAAAGCCTGGAAATTTATTCGAATCCACATAGAAACAAATCCCTTTTTCTAATGATATTTAGAGATGGCACAAGAGCCCCTTGAAGGTTAACACATTTTCCATAAGAAAAAAAGACGTTCTTGTAAATTATATTCAGAATCCTCAATATTAGCTGAATTGTGTTGAAACTCAACATTTCTCTTTACAACCAGCCATAGAATACGGATACAATATTAGGGGAGATTTCCCGGTTGTGGCAGAGTTTTGTTTTTCACCCATAATTTTTGTTTGAGACTATATTATGCGGCGATATGGATCCCAATGGAAAGCTAGAGGCCTTAGCTAACTTTTTGCTGGAGTAAATACATTGATTTCCTCAACTAGACAAATTTCACGACCAATTTTGTGAAATCGTCATTTTTGGCAGAAAAAAATCGTAACCGGTTGTGGGCACGCTTCGAAAATTTCCTGGAAATGGAGATAGTTAAAGGAAAACGCACCTAATTCTAAAGATTTTCAAGGTTTATTAATTTTAAAGGCCTTTAGTGGCAAGAATATGAGAAAATGGTATTTGTCTTCGGTAGTTGACTTCTTCGGGGTAAAAAGAACAACGTTGAAATGTTGAAATAGTCAGAAAATGCATTTGCTGATTAATTTTGTTTGAACAATCATCAATTGTTATTGATTATTAGCAAGGAATGTTTGATAAGTAATTGGCTGTCAATGCGTGGGTGAAAAGTGGAATTTTGAAGTTCATAAATACATGAGATAATACAAATTTGTTTAGAAAATTGAAATTCAAGAATTCTGAATCAGACTAAAATCAAATTCAAAATCCCATTTAACGTCCAATAATCAAGTCAATATATAGAATTCGCGAAAATAAAACGAGAATTCAACGATAAGATTTGGACAACCATCACAAAACACTCCCATTGCAATTCCTAAAAAACAAAATAAATAAATTTGTTTCTTTGGACAAAAATAAAAAAGAGGAAAGAAAAATGAGAAGGCAACCAACCAAATCCCCTTCCTTCTCGATACCTGAGATCTGAATGTGGGTCAATAGGCTAATCCGTCACAACAAAAAAGAAATAAGAGAAAGTCAAGACTCATGAAAACTAAATGTGATTACTCAAACTTGAATAACTTTTGTTTAATCTATCTAAATCAGTTTTTCAATTAATAGATGACTCATTTTGTTTTTTAATATAAAGCAATTCATCTTGCAAGTGATCTTGTGAACCACACCACCCTCTTCAAATTTATCTAAAGAACCTTAACCAGAAGTTATTATTGAATCCATTTTAAATGGTATACGGAAAGTAGTATGAATATTAAATTTTGTCAACATGAATTGCATAGTGTTAGAAATTTGACCAAAAAAAGGAAGAACAAAAGTATTAAAAGAACTATATTCTCTTAATTCCTTCTGATTATCTGTAGCTAAAATGTTACTTTGTTTGTTTTCGATTTGCTGAATTCTAATTGTGATTTGTTGCTCAACCAACTTTTTTGGGTAATGATTCAGAAAAAGGATATTTCTAACAATATTCAAATTCTCTTTGTGAAATGGAATGTGGGACAAACCTAGAGCCCTGTCGACTAAGTTTTTGATGACTGCAATTTTGTTTTGAAAAGGATGAGACGATAAGAAATTTAAAATTCTACCTGAATATGTATTTTTCCTGTACCAATTGGTAATAATATTACCATCCTGACCTTTAATTACGTTTACGTCCAAATAACTGATTTTACTATTTTCCTCTATTTCGTGGGTAAACTGAAGTTTTGGATAATGATTTGGACAATTAAGACGATTAGTGGGAACATATAATTGATTCTTTTTGCACTGAAAATAACAGCACGAAGTTATCCTTTTCAAAAATAGGTCGTGAAAAAAATAATTCCGTAAAAGAAGAAATCTCTAGTTTTTACAGTGCAAATACACAAATGGCTACTATATGACTATAAGCTGGAAAGAATGATTTTAGATTTGCTCCACAGGTCTGATAATTAGCCGTATTCATGCATATATTGTATGAAATATAATAAGAACTACAGATATATTGTATTATTATATTTACCGATAGAATTAACGATGACCGCCAAAGTGAAAACAAAAGTACCGAGCATCCTCATATTCGCAAAGTAGAGGATAAACTGATCAATGCTTCAGTGAATAATTTGGTTCTTAACTATATCTAAGGAATATTCCATTACATCAGAGTACAAATATATACACGAGTAGTCGTTATCTCACACATATGTGAAATAACGACATTATCAGTATCAAGATTGTCTCTCGAAAATAATGATATCATTCCAGATTTTCATTATGATAATTGCAATTAAGACATTCTCATTTTAAATGGAAGGAATTGATTTTATGTAAAAATTGAGTGTCGCCAAATTCACCAAGATTCGACTTTTTTAGACTCACTGATAATGGAATAATAGTTTTTACTCTGATTTCTGTCTGTCGTCGTTGTCTGTCAACACGACAACTTTCGAAGAAATTATCTGATTAAATTTCTGATTAAATTTTCATTTGTATAGAGATAGTATTTCCATACAAATGTATGAAAATACATGTTTCATAGAGATTTTCTGGTATATGTTCTTGCATACATGTATGTCATAGAACAAATAGTGGTATCTGAAAAATAATATCGACATACGCTCATAGTTTAAACAGAGGTTCTAGAAAACAGATCTTTATTCCTCCAATTTTATCTCTTCTGGAGCTTCATTATCGCACAAATTAATGTGATGAATTCATGTGTCATCGTTTATCGATTTTTTTTCATTACGATACCCGACCCAACGTCAATCTGGACTCCCCACAAAAGTAATGTAGCTGTTGGTTAAACACGGATTTTGCGTTTATTCTGCGTTTTTCCGTTTTTTAAAATAACAATAATGAATTGAACATATTCAGAAATAGCTGTCAATTCGATCTCGAGTGTTTCGACTTTGTTCGTATTTATAATTATATGATGTTCATTTCACAAGCACTTTGCTTCCAATTAGCAAATTTATTTGCTTCCTCATAGAGAAAGCATTAGTTATTTTTTTCAATAACGGACAATCCAAAGTCTTCATTTTGCTCAATTCAAAAATAGAAATTTACAAAAAATACCAAATTACAAAATGATACAACAAATTCTCAAATGAAAAGACAAATCCGACAGTTCAAGTTTTTTATTCGAAATGATAATTTTTTGAGCTAGAAAAGGGAAGGGAAAAGTTCTGTCGCACCCTATCCCTTTTCCAGATTTATGACCTCTTCACAAAAATTGTCAGGATTACTCTATTTGGAAATTTATGATCAAGAAGTATTTTCTATTCATGCGTCAATTCTGAATAATGTCCAGGAAAAAAGTTTCTCTGTTTGAAAGAGGCAATTCAAATATTATAAATGAGCATAACTTCCTTAATCTTTAATCAAGTGTACTAATATTCTATATCAATCGATTCGCCTTTCAGCCAAATATTGTCAATTAATAAAGATGAAATTTCAACAACAAAAAATGAATAATTAAATTTTAGAGTTCAAGAAATTATTGTATAAACAACAAAAAAACGAATTTTCAACTAAAAAGATGAATTCTCAAATAAAATGATGAATCTTCAAACAAACAAAATGAATTTTTAACCATATAGTTCGATTTTTAACTAAAAAAGAGCAATGTTTAACCAAAAATGAAATAAGTAAATTTTGAGTTGAAGTAAATAACTTTCAACTAAAAAAATTAATTTTCCATATAGTAATTAAATTTTCAACAAAGAGAATGAATTTTCAAAGAAGGATTCAACTTTCAACCAAGTAATGTAATTTTCAACCAAAAAAGATAAATTCGTAATCAAAACCAAATAGTTCAATTTTTAGTTTGAAATAATTGATTTTCAAATAAAAAGTAAATTTTCAACATCGTAGTGAAATTTTTAACCAAAAACTGTCTTTCTTATTAAAGGAATCAACTTTCAGATAAGTATAGTTGTATTTCAAACCAAATAGATAAATTTTCAAATAAATAAGTTATGAATCTTGAACCAAGAAAATAAATTTTGACCGAATAGTTAAATTGTCAACCAAATGATTGATTTTCAACCAAAAAAATGAATATTTTCAACCGAGTAGTTGAATTTTGAAATGAAAACGATACATTTTCCATCAAATAGGTAATTCTTGAATAAAGAAAATAATTCTGTAACTAAAAATGGTGTAGTTACATTTTTAGATGAAAGAACTAATGTATAACCAAATAAGAAACAAATTTTCAACAAAATAGTTATAACATGAAATAACAAATATATATTTTGTACCAAAAATGGGATAGTTTAATTTTCGTTTGAAGGAAATTAATTCTTAACCAAAAAAACGAATTTCCAACAAAATAGTTAAATTTCGAAACAAACTAAGACACGGATTTCTAAACAAATGATAAATCTTCAACCAAGAGAATGAATTCTTGGCCGAATAGTTGAATTTTCAGTCAAAGAGGTAGATTTTCAACGACGAATTTTCATCAAAATACATACATTTGTAACCAATTAATTTATTTTTTAACTAAAAAGATCAATTTTCAACTCAATAGTCGCATTTTCAACTGAAGAAGATAAATCTTTGAAAAAAAGTGAAATATTTAAATTTCCAGTTGAAAAATTATTTTTTAACTAAAAAGCAAATTCTCAACAAAGTAGTTAATTCTAAAAAAAAAATTTAACCAAAGATTTCAGCATTCAATAAAGCGATTTAATTCGTAACCAAATAGTTAACTTTTATATTGAAAAGATAAATTTTCAAACAAAAATGGAATAGTTAAATTCGCAGTTGAAGAATAAATGTTTAACATAAAAAAGGAAAACATTTTTCAACAAAATAGTTGGATTATCAACCGGTAAAGATGACCTCTCAACGAAAAGCATAATAGTCAGTTGATATTTCAAACAAAAAATGGTTTTTATCAAAGATAAAAACAAAAGAAAGAAAACAATCTTGGCTATTTTGTTGAATGTACAACATATTTAATTTCAAATTTAAAGCAAGCGCATTTGATCATGCGAATTTTTTGTCTTGTTTGAAAAACAATTGAATAAAAATGTGCTGATGACAAATATAAGATTGGAATCTATTCACTATTCAGTTAAAAAATTATTTGAGTTTCTCAAGATGTAATGAGATTAAAAATATATGTCTCTAAAAAGCGTCCTTTTTCCTGTCAGGTTATATTTTTTATATAATGAATCATCTGATCAACATTATTCATAAAATTCGAGAAAATCTGGTCAAATCCTTCAAAATCCCTCGGAATAAAATTTACCATATTTTCGAAATGTGCTTAATCATGATGCTATTCGTTCATTTCATAAACGAACTATATAAAAAATGATTTAAATAATTAATTATAAATGAAAAAATATGTGTATATCACCAGGCAGAAGAATCGAGTGTTTCGTAATCTTTCGTACATTATATTTTCAGAATCTTCCCGTTTTTTGTTTATACGAGGGTTGCCTTTTATATTTTGAGCCTTGGCAATACTTAGTGTTTACAGGTGCCATATGACGTGTCCAACTGAAAGTTTGGTATTTTCAACCATAACCTTCTCCAGAACGTTTTGTCATTCGAACATAACCTGTATTTTCACAGTGACTTGAAAATATTGACTCATCGAAAAAATGGAATTGAATCGTGAACATTGTCGTGCGATGATTTTTTACGATTTTCGACGTGGATTATCAAGACAAGAATGCATCAATCAACTCACTGCGACTTTTGGCGGTGAAGCTCCATTCTTGGCCAAATTGGAACGCTGGTACAACGAATTTACTCGTGGCCGCTGTTCGCTCAGTGACAAAAGTCGTGAAAGTTGCCCAAAATCAGCCGTTGTCCCAGAAAGAATTGACGCTGTGCGTGAACTAATAATGCAAGATCGTCATGTGACTTGTCGTGAGATTCAGACATCTTTGGACATTAGTGGGACCAGTATGCAAGCAATTTTACATCAAAATTTGGCTGCCGAAAAAATGTGTTGACGTTGGATCCCACATAACTTGGCAATCGCTCAAAAAAAGGCTTTTGTGGATTGATCAAAACAAATGCTGGAAATATTCGATCGCTGTGCTTCAAAGCATGTCTATGACATCGTAACAGGTGACGAAACATGGACTTATGTTCATGAGTCTGAAGCTAAACAGCAGTCGACTGTGTGGTTCTTCCAAGATGAGCCAAAGCCAACAAAAGTTGTTCGCGCACTAAGCACTTCGAAGAAAATGGTTGCCTGTTTTTTTGGAAAAACCGGCCACGTAGGAAGTGTACTGTTAGAGCAACGTCGCACGTTCGCGACCACGGTTGTATACAATGCCGAACCGACCGGTCGGTTCGGAATGGTATACAACCATTCTTTTATCGGAGATCTTTGAATTAAATGAGGAAACCCAGGTGCCGAAGACGAATCATCCTTCACCACGACAGTGCGAGTTTTTACACATCCGCAGCAACAAGGGACTTTTTGAAAGCTGGAAACGTCGAACTGATAGTTCATCTAGCCTACAGCCCTAATTTAGCAGCTCGTGACTTTTTTTTATTTCCATACATGAAAAATAAATTATCAGCTCAACGTTTTTCGATACCTGAAGAAGCGCTTGATGCGTTCAAAATGCATGTTTCGGAGGTGCTTCAATCGGAGTGGAAAAATTGTTTCGAAAATTGGTTCAAGCGCATGGAAAAGTATGTTGAGTTTCAGGAAGAATACTTTGAAAAACAATGAAGCCATTTTCGATGATAAATTATTGTCTTTTCATTTAGGCTCGATATATAAAAGGCAACCCTCTTATATTAATAAATAATATCAAATGACACCTTTCTATGATCCACTACATATTTTTGAAAAAAGCTAGCAATTTTAGTCAAAATATTATTACGAACATACTTCTGGGGCATAATTTCTGAAGTGTACCCACCTCAAAAATGAAAGTTGTCCGATCGGGCTAAAAATTGGCCTAATTGTAGTCCTATGAGATAGTACTCCTCACACCAAAAATTAATTTATTTTGATGATTATTTATCAAAGTGGAGGGGGTACAATTTATAGGGGTTTCAAGCAAAGCCTTACTTTCAAACGTTTGTAACTTTTGTCCTGTTGCCTGAAACAAAATTTCACATTCAATATTTTCAATAGATTTTTTCACAAACTTTCTGGTTGTGATAACAATTTTCAAAAAAAGTCAAAATTTGACCCGAATTTTTGAAAATCAAAAATAAATTTGACTTTTTTTCAAATTGCGGCACTTTTTTTTTCTTCAAAATAGTTTTAAAAGAAAGCTGAGATTTTTTCCTATGAGACCTTCAATTTTCAGAGTGGCAAATTAATTCGTCTTTGAGTAATAGAACGATACATAAACAAGATGCCGTGATAGGGTGAGTGGCGCGCGATTTCCCCTAGTGCGCTCACGCCGAGGATATTTGTGCAACGCGTTAGTGCCAGTTTTTTAAATTAACTTTCTACTTCTGCCACTAGATGGCTGTCATCCAGTAGATGGTTGTGATTCTCATAAGAGAAGATAATTTTTAACAGTATAAGATACTTGAATTTAATATTCGTATTTTACTCGCAGATTTTATCTGAAATTGAGTTTATCAAAGCAGGTTTGTACTTAAATTTATTTTATTATTTTTTTCCCCATTCTTATTCTCCATTATCTATTATTACTAAAATTGTATTTCTGGAAATATCGTCTTTGGTTATTCTTATCTAAGATTCTCTTCGAATTAAAAAAAATACTTTTTGCACAATGCCCTCTGAAAAAGTGATTAAAATTTGGAAGAGTAGATGTATTAATCCTTTTCAAAAAGTGCGGCATAAATCAACTAAGCTTAAACTCCGTTGTGTTTCCCAGGACTTGTGTTCGAAATTCCCTACATTACCGGAAGGAGCTCCAATTTGCAGTTCATGTAGATGCCAACTCATCAACTCAGCGGGAATATCATCCTTGAACTCTGGAAATGTTGCAGAGCCTTCTGGTAGAGATCAGGTAGATACTGAGGACCATGGAATGATTTCTGACGATGATGAAGATCAGCTCTATGACAGCGAAGAAGATTTAGATGTGTGTGAAAACAAATATCATGAAGTTGGTGTTGAAGTACTTGGTCAAATCATCGAAAAATTCAATGCCTCTAAAGATCTTGAAGAACAATTTCAACTTCTTTCGCTTGCCCCAAAATCTTGGGGACGAAGAAAATTGATGCAGGTGTTCAATACATCAGAGCGAAAAGCAAGGAACGTCAAAAAATTAGTTGCGGAGCACGGAATTCTGACGCTTCCGAATCCAAAAAGAGGAAGAGCATTGACACCTGAAATTGAAACTATAGTAAAAACCTTTTATGAACGCCATGACATAAGTCGAATGATGCCAGGGATGAAAGACTTTATGTCGATCAAGAATGATGATGGAACTCGTTCACATGTTCAGAAAAGGTTACTACTGTGTAACCTCAACGAGTTATATGCTCAGTTCACGTCAGAACACGTAGGCATGAAGATCAGTATTTCGAAATTCACAAAACTCAGACCTCGTCATTGTGTTCTAGCAGGAAGTAGTGGCACACATAATGTGTGCGTTTGCGTGCATCATGAGAATGTCAAGTTGATGTTGAATGAAATAAATATTCAACATTTAACAAAGGATACTGACATGGTGCTCACAAATTATCACGACTGCCTGGATGCTATTGTATGTCCTGACACTTCAAGTTCCTGTCATTTAGGAGAGTGTGAAAACTGTCCAGGTACTGCAAACTTGAAAGATAACATCACAAAAGCTTTTGATGAACATTGTATTAATAAAGTGAGGTTTGAAATTTGGCTACAGACCGACAGATGTACTCTAAAGACTCCATTAATTGTTACTGATGAATTCGTGGATGATTTCTGTGAAAGGCTGTTGAAATTAAAAACTCATCACTTCATTTCAAAGGAGCAACCATCTTTTTTCACAAACCTGAAGGAAAATTTATTGCCTGGGGAGTTTTTGATTTGCTTCGATTTCGCTGAGAATTACGCCTTCATAATTCAGAATGCAGCGCAATCATTCCACTGGAATAACGACCAAGCTACAATATTCACTGTCGTGATTTATTATAAAACAGATGGAGAGCTCAAGCACGTGAGTATGGCAATCATATCTGATAACTTAGCTCATGACACGGTGGCTGTTCACGAGTATCAGAAGATAATAGTAGATTACTTGAAAACTCATTTCAGGCCAAAGAAAATCTACTATTTCACTGATGGGCAACATTTTGAAAATAAGAGTAGCTTTAATAATCTCCAAGCCCATGAAGAAGATTTTGGTATCCAAGCTGAATGGCACTTCCATGGTACATCCCACGGTAAGGGTGCATGTAATGGTATTGGAGCGAATATAAAGAGACAAGCAGCAAAGAAAATCATGCCTTAGCCACCGAGTTACTGAAAGCCAGATTTGACAAAGCTGTCACGATACCAGGTACATTACAGTGCCACGCTTTCATTCCCACTCAAGATGGAAAACTTCAATTCAAGAAGTTTTCTTCCTCTGAGAAATACGACATCTTCTCGAATGGCAAAAAACAGAAACCGCAAAAGAGGCCTGCAAAGAAAACAACTGTTGAAACTATCGCCAAAAAATCGAACAGGAAGACACATAATATTACCATATAATATTACTTAACTTTAAAAAGTGGCTCCTAAGCGTTGCACAAAGATCCTCGGCTTGAGCGCACTAGGGGAAATAGCGCGATACGCCCTATCACGAAATATGTTTACGTATCGTTCTATTACTCAAAGACGAATTAATTTGCCACTCTGAAAATTGGAGGTCTCATAGGAAAAAATCTCAGCTTTCTCTTAAAACTATTTTGAAGAAAAAAAAAAGTGCCGCAATTTGAAAAAAAGTCAAATTTATTTTTTATTTTCAAAAACTCGGATCAAATTTTGAATTTTTTTGAAAATAGTTATCACCACCAGAAATTTTGTGAAAAAATCTATCGAAAACATTCGAGGTGAAATTTTGTTTCAGGCAACAGGACAAAAGTTACAAACGTTTGAAAGTAAGGCTTTGCTTGAAACCCCTGTAAATTGTACTCCATCCAATTTGATAAATAATCATCAAAATAAATTAATTTTTGGGTTGAGGAGTACTATCTAATAGGACTACAATTAGGCCAATTTTTAGCCCGATCGGACAGCTTTCATTTTTGAGGTGGGTACACTTCAGAAATTATGCCCCTTCTGCGCATTGAATCCAAAAGATGACAAAAGACGGAAAGCTGTTTACCAAATGATAGACGGAAAAGAAGAGAATCAACATTTGTTCATTATTTGCATTGATGTAAATTTTGGAATAATAACAATTGAAAAATCGCTTCCACATTTCAATTGCAAATTCACTAACAAAATTTTTCGATTAAAACAGATTCTAAAATCAATTGGAAATTGCGTCCTACAATTTATCGTCAACTATGTTATTTGATTTCGCCCCACTGTGTCCATCGTTGCGTGTGGATAATGAGGCTACGCAACTGCACTAAAAAATTAATATTCCTATAACTTATACACTGTAGCTGAAAAAATAATGAAAATTCTATTAGTAGGGAGAGCAATATGGTGGTTTGTCTGAAAACTCAAAATCGTGTAGCTCTCTGAATTTTCAATATTCGAAGAAAAAATTTGAATGGCCTTGTAGGGATTGGAAAAGGTAAACAAAATAAGCCTTGATAACCATAATATATTTGCATTCATATCGTTTTATTTAATTTTGATCCGACTGAAGATTACGAAGAATATTATATCTTAGTTTATCTTTTTTCTATTGAATTAATGATACACATACTGTAGACTATCTTCATTGGAAGCAACTTCTTTGAAGTAACGTGGAAAAATTGGGTGATTTCTGCCTACGGGACATTCCTTCATTTCAGTTACGGTCATAAAGTCAACTGCACCGCTTACCATGTTTATTTTTATTCTTGACTTGTATCCATCTGCCTTATATATTCCAAGAAGAATTCCAGTATACTCCAGTATTGCAAAAACGACACCTCTGGATGTTGATAAAACCATATATTCTCGGGTTGGCACGGGCACAAATATACTCTTCTCTTCTCGCAATCTAATTGGTAAACCGGCAGGAATAACATATCTTCGGAATTCGAATTGCCGGTTAGGATTTTCCTGGGGAACAAGCCGAATATATCCAAGTTTTGAAAGTGCATATCCGAGTACTTCTTCAGGAAAAGGTCTGCCCGGAGAAGACCTAGACTGTCTGACAGGAGAAGAAGAACTAGGATTACATTCGACATTGGTGTTCCGTTCAGACTGTAGTGAATCGTAATTTCCATAAGCTTTTATAAAACCTCTTGAGAAGATTACTTGAGTTTTGCCTACTGGACAATCCCTTCTTTCATCTGGAGTCAAATTATCAACTGCGCCGCTTATCATATTTATTTTTATTCGCGACTTATCTATCCTATAAATTCCACGAAGAATCCCACTATCATCCAATATTGCAAAAATGTCATTATCGAATGTTGATAATACAATATATTCTTCGGTTGGAACGGGAACAAATCTATTTTTTCCTACTTGAAATCTAATTGGCATACTAGCAGGAATAACGTATCTTCGAAATTCAAATTGCCGGTTTCGATTTGTGCGAGGAATAAGCCGAACATATCCAAGTTCTTCTGTTGTACAGCCAAATACTCGATCTGAAGAAAGGCTGCCCAGAGGAGAAATGGGTTTGGCATGAAGTGGAGGCTCCTGAGCAGATGTACGGTCAGGTGAATGTTGTCTGGCAGAAGAAGAACCAGGATTACGTTCGAGATTGGCATTCCGTTCACACTGTAGTGAATCGTAGTTTGCAGAAGCTTTAATAAAACTTGTTGAGGAGATTGCTGGACATTTGCCTACTGGACAATCCCTTCTTTCATCTGGAGTCAAATTATCAACTGCACCGCTTATCATATTTATTTTTATTCGCGACTTATCTATCCTATAAATTCCACGAAGAATCCCATTGTCATCCAAAATTGCCAAAATGTCATCATTGAATGTTGATAATACAATATATTCTCCGGCTGAAACGGGAACGAATCTATTTTTTTCTGCTCGAAATCTAATCGGCATACCTGCAGGAATAACGTATCTTCGAAATTCAAATTGCTGCTTTCGATTTGTGCGAGGAATAAGCCGAACATATCCAAGTTCTTCTGTTGTACAGCCAAATACTCGATCTGAAGGAAGGCTGCCCAGAGGAGAAATGGGTTTGGCATGAAGTGGAGGCTCCTGAGGAGATTTTCGGTCAGGTGAATGTTGTCTGGCAGAAGAAGAACCATGATAACGTTCACCATGTGGACTCTTGCCAGCAGGCGATCTGGACCTGCCACGAAAAGGAGCCTTCTCTGGAGAAATCCGGTCAAGCAAATGTTGTTGTCGAGCAGCGGAAGAAGGAGAAGGGCCAGGATTACGTTTACCATGAGGTTTCTCGTCGGGCTGAGAACTACATTCTGCAATAAGAAATAGAAGATTCATTTTTTTTTTCCAGCATATTGATGTCTGATATCTTGAGCTGAATCAACGTTTCTTTGCAGAAAGCATCTTCCTGATGCTTCAATAAAAATCATGAGGAATAATTTTCAATTATAAAAACACCTTACCGTACATTTTTCCTGTTAAATAAACATATATATTTTGTGAAAGACGAATGCATAAACGCTTTAATAACCTTAATGACAAACTATTTTTTACCATACAAAAACCTCCATAAGTAAACGAAAGTAAGCGATCCAGAATAAATAAAATTGATGGATCGATAATAATACTAACTCCTGAAGTACATCAATACTGAATTGATGCCTAAAAAGTTAGATTGGAAAATGATATTATATTTGAAAAAATTAGTGATAATTATCTAAAAAATCCATTTCGTTTTCAATACGCAATATATTTTGCAAATGAATTATCAATACCATGAGGCCATAGAAATAATTCGGTTCCCATTTATTGAATTTATTTATACTTCATAAACAGGTTTCATGAGCCATTATCGACATCAGTTAATTATGTAGTAATAAATAAAGTTTTTCCTACAAAATCAATAGAAAATTACTCGGCAAGGATACCTAGTCATCATATATTCAGCCATAGTTAATAAAAATGGATGCTTATTTGAATGAACCTAATCAACAAATGCACCGTTGGGCTATTTTCCGACGCAATGACAATCGACAGTTATTATTTTCAAGAACAATTTTTTTATCAAGTTTGTATTATCTCATGTATTTGTGTACTAAAATATTTCACTTTTCACCCACGAATTAAGAGACAATTATTCATAAACCATTTCCTGCTATCAATCAATATCAATTAAATATTATTGTTCAAACAAAATTAATTGGAGAATGAATTTTCTGGCTATTTTCAACATTTCAACGTTTTTCTCTTCACGCGTAATCAACTCTTAACAACTAATTTTTGAAATTTTTTGAAACACTTGAATAAAGATCAATCATTGTTATTGTTGTGAATAATTTTATGAGGTTATTTTTTCTGTCTTAGACATTTTTCAACTAAGAATCCCGTCTTTCTTGTGTATTTGGGAGGAATTCTTTAGCTGAAAATCAATGTTAACACATCTGTGCGATCTTTGACAAGACGACAAGTGCTTATTTTTTATAAATAAACTTAATTAAAAAATGTGTTATTTGTAGGGGGCAGAGTAGACACGGTATGAACATTAGGGTGGTCCAAATTCTTTCTCTCGAATTTTTATAAATAACGTCCGGGCAGTTATGCGAATCCACATAAAAATGAGTACATTTTTTAATGATATTTAGAGGTGGCGCAAAAGCCCCATGAAGTTCAACACATTTTCCATAAGAAAAAAAGACGTTTTTTTAAATTTTATTCAGAATCCTCAATATTAGCTGAATCGTGTTGAAACTCAACATTACTCTTCATTCGCTAATTATGATTTTTTTGCGTTTTTTTTTGCAAATTGTGTCTAATAGATAAAATGCTACTTTATACTGATAACTAGATGTTTTGAATGAATTGTTTGAACAATTTATTACTGTTTTTAGCAAATTTCTCTCTTTCTGGAGATAGGAAGTCACGGTTTTTCCGAAAATTTTTCATTTTTTGTCCAATTTTCAATTAGAGAGAGGTAGTAGTTTATCAATGTTAACAAAATCGTAATGTGTCATTAATAATGATTGGTATAATTAATAATGGTCATTGTTAATGATATTCACTTAGAATAATCCTAGAAAATTGCAGTTTTTTCTAAAATGTTCAACTTTTTGTTCACTTTTTACTCGGAGTGAGTTGAATAATCAATTAAAGTTAAAAAAATTATCTGTTCGAATAATTTATTATTAATATTCAATTTTTTATATACTAGCAAGTTGCGATTTTTCCTGAAATTTGCAACTATTTGTCTACTTTTCACATAGGGCGAGTTAATAATCAATTCAATGTAGCAAAAATAATTATTTGAAGAAATCATTATTGTTTATAACTATGTTCTTCTTATTAATGCAATATAGTTGCGGTTTGATCTGGAATATTTAACAATTTATAATTGCTTATAACTATCTTCTCTCAAAGTAATGCTAGAAAGTTGCTCTTTTTTAAGATTGAGTTTTGTTGTGACTTTTCAGTTATGATCAAATAATAAAAACACCTCAGCAACAATCATTCTGCAAATAATATAATTTTACTTTTTTATTTGAATTATTTTTGCTCTTCTCCCGATGTTTGAAAAAATTAATTAAAACAAAAAAGCTATTTTACACAAAAAACGAAGAATGGAATAATTAGGAATACGTGGAAGAACTAGCTGTGCAAATGACTTGTAAAAGTTTTGTTTCAAATTACAACAAGAAGTTTCTTGCAAAACGTGAAAAAAGTGTGCAATTGAAGATATTTTGATATCAGCGCCCCCCTCCAGCAAAATATATTCACAAAAAATAGATTGTGCTAATGTTTATTTGTTAATTGTTCATAACTAAAAACGCAAAGCAAATTCAAGCATTTGAGTGAAAACCACAACTTTCTATCACTTATCTGAGAGAATAATGTTATGAATAATAATAAATTGTTTAAGCAACTATTTTTATAAGCTTGCATCAATTATTACCTGAAGAAGTGAAGAGTGGGCAAACGGTTAATAATTTCAGAAATAACCGCAATTATCTACCATTAAGGAGAGTATATAATTAACAATAATAATAAATTGCTTAAACAATTACTTTGTTTAACTTGAATTAATCATTACTTCAGTCTAATTGAAAAATGGACAAAAGTTAAAAAATTCAGAGAAAGACCGCAACTATCTAGTATTAATATAGATGAAGATGGCTATAGACAATAATAAATTGTCTGAACAATTATTTTTGTTAAAATTGATAAACTCTGTCATCTTTCTAATGGAAAGTTGGACAAAAAGTGGAAAATTCTTGACAAAACCGCGACTTTCTATCTCCATTCCAGAAGCAAATTGCTAAAAACAATAATAAATTATTGAAAAAATTAATGTAAACATCTAGTTATAAGCATAAGGTATTGCTTTATGTTTGAGAAACACTTAGCTTGAAAAAAAAACCTAAAAAAAGTCATAGTTAGCGCCAAAAATTCGCAAAACCCATTTTTTCACTTACGGGTTTCCTTTTGGACCCTATAAAGCAGACTAATAGGTGTGCTACAGGTATTTCAAAAGTAATGTTTTATTCGCATTCTATGGCTAATTGTGGAGAGAAATGTTGAGTTTCAACTCGATTCAGCTAATATTGAGGATTCTGAATCAGATTTACAAAACGAATTTGTTTCTCATGAGAAATACGTGTTAAACTTCACGGGGCTTGCGCCACCTCAAAATATCTAAATTCATTGCTTGCTCTTTTTACGAAAATGAAAATTCCCACTATTTAACCTCAAAGCTCTTGAAGGCAGAAACCTGTCGATTGTCATCGAAATGTCCTTAAACGTTTACGAATTAGTTAATAACATTTGATTACGTGGAAAGAATAAAGCTAGTGCGTCGGAAAATAGCCCAACAGTGCATTTGTTGATTAGGTTTATTCAAATAAGCATCAACTATTATTAACTATGAATGAATATATGATGACTAGGTGTCCTTGCCGAGTAATTTCTGGATGATTTCGTACGAAAAACTTCATTCATTACAACATAAATAACTGATGTCAAAAATGGCTCGTAAAAACTGTTCATGAAATATAGAAAAAATTCAATAGCATTCATGAGTTCAATAAAAAAACTCTTTTCGTGCTTAAACTGTTGAGATTTAGTGCAAATCATGTGACGAATCGCAGCCAATCCCCGTAAAGCAATTTTCGTGCAATCAATTCTATTTTAGTTCTCCAATTCCACGCAATTGGAACCGAATTATTCCTAGGGCCCCATGGTATTGCTAATTTATTTTCAAATTATCGTGCGTATCAAAAATGAAATGAATTTTTTAAATAATCATATCTGAATTTTTTAAATGTAATATAATTTTCTTATCCAACTTTTCAGGCATAAATTCAGCATTGATGTACATTAGGAGTATACATTTGTTTCTTCAAAATTCAAAATTCGATTTTTGAGAACGTTTTTTGACTCTTCTGTAAAATCGTTGATATTGCGCTTGAGCAATTATGGAGATAAACCCATCAATTTTATTTATTCTTGATCGCCAGGCGCGAACCAAACGAAAATATCAGCGTAGCCAAAGACGAATCAAGAGTTCGTATCCTAAGACGGGCCCTTTTTTGAAACAAATAAAGCTATGTTATTAAACATTAGATATTGATAAAGTTTATTCGTAGCCGATTGTTTATACATATTCTTTACATTTATGACATATCGGTTACGCAAAATACATTATAAAATGTAAAATAAGCGTTAAATAAGGCCTAACAGAGAATAAGTGTAAATAAAGTTCAAGGACTGAATCCTATAGATGAAAACGCTTAATTTCATGGAGGAAGATTTTCTGTTAGCTATAGTAAGTCATAGGGTGACATCTATATTTTAAAATCAAAACCAACAGAATTGAAAGAGTAGATTTCTCATTTTATCGATCGCCGATAATTATTTCGATTTATTTATTTTCACTATTACTTTCAATGCAAGTTGTTATTGAGGATATTAAATCTTTGGTTATTATGACTGAATTTCTCAATACACGGCGAGAAATAAAATGTATTTCAGTAATTTTTCTACATTTTTAATCCAGTCGCAAATGTTCTTCTTTCTCATAGGATATGCGCGTTATATTTTGGCCGGCCTAAACTATATTCTACTTGATTAGATTAGATGAATGACAAAGTATTTTCATATTGTGAACTAATTAATTAATTATTAACTGATTCTATTAAAATTTACATTTTCTGGAATGTGTTTAGAAAGTTACCGATAATTGAAATCGTCAGAAATGAGAGTTTGAATTTGAAAAAAAAACATAAACTGAAAATTATTTGAATATTTCAATGAAAAGTATAGATTAAATGCTTAAATGATTATCTGAATTCAATTTTCAAAATTATATATTTCATGTTTAAAAAATATAAAGCGAAAATTATTTGAAGATGATAGTTTCATGCTTTTTTATGGTGTCATCAGTTTAATTAATTATTGGTTGATTAATTTAGTTTATAACTTTGAATTGAATAAAGATTGAATTAAATTTTGTTTTCAATTAAGTACCATGAATTGATTATTTACTTGAATGTTATTTAATTGAATATGGGCTATTATTATTTAATGAATGTTCCTATATAGAAATGAAATTTCAAGTTTGGAGGAGAATATATAATGTAAAAATCATTTGAGTGCTTCAACGAAAATAATTGTCAATGCTTTTTATGTTATGAACTGATCATTTAAATATTAACTGATTCTATCGAAACTTACATTTTCTGGAATTAGTTTAAATATTCAAAAATGAAAGTTCAAACTTAAAAAATATATATATAAAGTAAAAATTATGTGAATGCTTTAATGAATATTATAGTTTAATACTTCTTTTTTGAACTGATTGATTATTTCTCATCTGATTAATTTTCTTTCAAAATATTAAATGACATGAAGATTGATTTTGATTGTTTTCAATTACGTACATAAATTTATCATTCATTTTGAAGTTTTTTAACTGAATATTGGCTATAATTTTTATAATAAAGTTTTTTTTGAATACCCTCATTATAATTATATAATTTTTTTAAATGTTCGCGATGGTCTAAAATGATTGTCTGAATTCAATTTTGAAAATGAAAAAAAATTAAAAAATTAAAAAAAAGTAAGAAAAAATTAATACAATATTTAAATGAAAATATTTGTGTAATGCTTTTTATGGTTTTAAATGATTGATTAATTATTGATTTTTTCAGAACTTCAATTTTTGAACATCTTTATGTTGTGAACTAATTAATTACACATTGACTGATTCTATTTCATAAACAAATTAAATTTTCAGAAATAAAAGTTCAAATCTTTCATATGAAAAAAGGTAACCTCCATCTTGTGTAAGATAATTGATATTTTCAGATAAATATTAAATACAAGTTATTCTAATATTTTAATGAAAATAAATATTAAATGATTTCTATGTTCTGAACTCATTAATTAAATATTAATTGTTTCTGTTGAAAATAAAATCTTGTGGAATTAGTTTAAACATGATTAATAAATTAAATTTAATAAAAGGAGAGTCCAAATTTAAAGAAAAATATATGGAGTAAAAATTATTTGAAAGTTTCAATGAAAATAATTTTTTCACACTTTTTATGTTGTGAGCTAATTAATTAAGAATTAGCTGATTAATTTTGTTCACAATATCAAATGACATGAAGATTGAAATTTAATATTCTTCAATCAAGTAACATAAATCGATTATTTACTTTGAGATTATGTAATTGAATATTGGCTATAATTTGTATGATAAAATTTTTTCTATATTTAAAACAGCCCTATTCCAGTTACATAAATGTCAAATTGTTTTTCAAGTTTCTTTTAAGTTGTTTATGGTCTGCACTCATTGATTATTTATTAGCTGATTTATTTTTTGCAGAATGTTGAATTACTTGAGGATTGAATTTCAATTTTTTAATATCAACTAACATGAATTTATTATTTACTTGAGGGTGATCTAATTGAATATTGGCTATTATTCATATGATAAAAGTTTATTTATTTTAAAAATGCCTCTATTCCAATTATGTCATTTTTTCAAGTTTTCGTGATGTTGTGAAATGATTATCCAGATTCAATTTTCAAAATAATAAGGTTTTAAATTTTTCTGAAATTAGTTTAAAAGGTTGATAACAATGAGAATTCTTTCAAAAATATATAATGAACATTATTTAAATGTTTTAATGGGAATAATTGTTTATTGTTTTTTATGTTGGAAAATGATTGATTAATTATCAGCTGATTAGTGTTTTTACAATATTAAATTATATAAAGATTGAACTATACTTTTTCTATATTAAGGAGCATAAATTGATTATTTATTTCAAGGTAAGATAGGTGAATATTGGTTATAATTCATGAAATGAAAATTGATTTATATTTAACATATCTCTGTTGCAACTTGCAACTACAAAATTTTTTTCGAATGAGTATCTCAACTCCGTTCTCACAATGCTATGTGAATATGTTTTAATTTCTTCTGAAATTGATTGAAAATTTTAATTATAATTATAATTTTCATGAAAATGTAAAGTTTGAGCCATATAATTATCGAATTTTCATTTTTATTTTGGGTGGTAACAGGAATTGATTACTGACAATAATATTATATCATTCAATATTGGCTATGATCTGTGCAATGAAAGTTTGTTTATGTTTTATACCTCTATTACAATTGAGTAATCTAACATGACGTCATGGTTATGGTAAGATAGGTGGAAATGTCAGGAAGGTTAACATAGTTGGTATATATTTACAATAAAATAAGATATGCCAAAATTTCAGGTTGGAGTATTGGATCGACTTGATCAGAATCGGGCACTATAACTTAAAATTTTTGATAGTTGATTTTATTTCGTGAAACGAAGAGATCTTTAACCGATAAAATGATAAAACATAATTGCGCAAATGCATGTTACACTTGAAAAATATTACTATTTATACATTTATAAATTACTTTTAAGTTCAGAGTATTTTTTTCCAAACTCGAATAGTTAATCATATAATTATTTTAAATCTTTGTCACCAATTTTCGATAATCAAATTCCACTTTTTGCACGTTTCAGAGAAGGAAATGGAAAAAAAATGGAAGGTTGTCGGAATCAAAGTTGAAAATATCATCTTTAAAATGAGATTAGTAACATGATAAAATATCGACTGGTTCTCAAAATTGTCATGGAAAATGTGTAAGTATAACCAAGACGAACTGATTTTCGTCTTGGACATGCCTCCACATTTTTTATCATAAGTCAAGAACGAGGAAATATTTCATGTATGCTCTTGGTCTCATTTTAAAGAGGAGATTCCAAGCTTTAATATGTTGAAGTTGGAATTTTTCAATTCACTTCCCTGAGGCATGGAGAAGTGGGATTTAATACATCGCTGAGATAAGCACGAAAAATGAAAGACATTTTTCTTAATTCAATTTTCAAAATTATATGTGGATATATTTTTAATATTTTGTCGTACGCTGTTATTTTTCTGCATTATTTGAACGTTATAATATGATAATTATTTAATGATTTTAACGATGTTTCTTGATTCGCAGATTTACAAAAATGGCGGTGAAATCGGGATTTGAATTCTATTTTTAAAATGACATGTGCATATGTTTTTATTATTTAGTAATGTATTCTTACACGCTCTTCTGTTTCCATAAAAATTTATTTAAACATTCCAGTACAAATAAATGTTAAATGATTTTGATATTGAGAACTGAGAATCGGATCAGAATAGGCTTTTTTTAAATTATAGGTATTAATTTCTTAATGATTTAGCGACGATATTGATGCTTTCATTTAAGAAAATGACAGTGAAACTATCCGTAAATATCATTGTACAAAAACTATTTCTTTTTCTTCAAAATGCTGAATTACATTCATTGAATACATTCTTTGAGAATATAATTTCAGCAAGAATTTGATTAGTCAAAAAATTTAGGCGGATGAATAGTGATTTGAAAATTGACTAAAGGATCAAAATGAATATTAATGGTAGCCCGTCTTAGGAGGGGGCTCGTCTTAAGCAACTTTCCCCTATTTTGTTGGAAATTCCTCTATCTTGAGTGAAAATTCAACTCTTTTTTCACAAGTCCAACTGTTTGGTGAAAAATTACAAAATTGATTTGTTTAGGTTCTACTATCTGCTTGAAAATGCATTATTATGTTGAAAAGTAATTTCTTTGTGGTAAGCATAATAGTATATTATGCATCTAGAGGGAAAATAGGGACATTATCGGTGAATGTATTTTTCCAATGCGAGTCGTAGGAACCGACTTTGAGTGCCGCTTTTCAAGTTCGTAGTTATGTAATGGCCATGTACATCTAAGACGTCATAATTTTTGACGTCATAGACTGTAAAAACAATAAGAGTGAGAAAAATTAGTCTTAAGTGGTATTTAAATGAGACCACTGTTGGGAACCCAGAATCGTTTCTTTTTTCCCTGAAAATAACAGCATGAAGTTATCCTTTTCAAAAATAGGACGTGAACAACAATAATATCATAAAATAGAAATCTCTAGTTTTTACAGTGTAAATATAAAAATGGCTATTATATGACTATAAGCTGGAAAGAATTACTTCAGGTTCACTCCACAGGCCTGATAAATAGCTGTATTTATTCACGTATTATATGAAATATAATAAGAATTACAGATATATCATATTATTATATTTACCAATATAATTAACGATGACCGCCAAAGTGAAAACAAAAGTACCGAGCATCCTCATATTCGCAAAGTAGAGAACAAACTGATTAATGCTTCAGTGAATAATTTGGTTATTAACTGTATCTCAAGAATATTCCATTGCATCAGCAGAGTACAAATATATACGTCAGTAGCCGTTATCTCACATATATGAAATAACGACCTTATCAGTATCAAGATTGTCTCTCGCAAATAATGATATCATTCGTTATTTTCAATTATGATAATTTTAATCAAGACATTCTCATCTCAAATGGAAGGAATTAGTTCTATGTAATAATTGAGTGTCGCCAAATTCACCAAGATTCGACGTTTTTCGACTCACTGATTGAGGAGTAATAGTTTTTGCTCCAGCTCCTGTCTGTCGTCGTTGTCTGTCTCAGCTGAAAATTCCTGTACAGGATCCTCAGAAGGATCCTCTACATGTTCCTGTACACGAACCTGCACACGAAGCTGTACAGGTAATCTTGACGGTTTCTGTGCAGGAATTTGGCGAAGGAAACTGTACATGATCCTGCAAAGGTACCTGCACCGACAAAAGAACCTTTAAATCAGGGATGTCCAACGCGAGAGTAAAAGAGCTAAAATCTGTCAGTTCGTGATCCCCTCTCTTACCACCTTCGTTGGGACCATGTGGCGAGCGCAGTGTGCAGAGGGGTCGAGTCTCCTCGGCTGCTGGGCGGACGAAGCCGAACGGCCCCGAAAGACGCTCCAGTCTCTCGTTTAACCTCGCTACTCGCTTCAGCCCTCAGCTTCTCATTATATTTTTACAATATTTACGCGCACGAGAAGAAGAGAACTCTTGGTAAGGCGCTCGGAGAAGGGGAAGAAACGGGAGGAAAGGAGAAGCGTCAGAACCTCTCGTTGGCCATCTCTGCTTTAAATGATCCTGTACAAGTGCCTGTACAGAAACATGCATAGGATCCTTCACAGAAAGCCGTCAAAGGAACCTTTGGAAGGATCTTGTACAGAAACACGTATAGGGTTCATTACAGGAAGCCATTGCGAAAACTGATGACGCTTACTGCTATAAACTTGCCTTCCTTTTATTCCCTTGAAGAACCAGCTCACTATCGAGATAGCCAAGACACCAGCGAACCCTGGCGGATTAGTTCCTATGCAGCTTCATGTACAGGATCCTGAACATGTTCCTGTACATGAACCCACATCTCAATAGCCTATGTAAAGGAACCTGTACAGAAACATTCAAAGGTTAGCTTGTATACAGGTTCCTTTGCAGGATCATGTACAGTTTCCTTCGCCAAATTCCTGCACAGGAACCATCAAGATTACCTGTACAGGTTCGTGTGCAGTTTCGTGTACAGGAACATGTGCAAGATTCTCCGAGGTTCCTGTACAGGAATTTTCAGCTGGAGTCAACTCGACAACTTTCGGAAAAATTATCTGATTGAATTTCTGACTAAATTTTCATTTGTATAGACATGGTATTTTCATACAAATGTATGAAAATACATGTTTCATAGAGATTTTCTTGTGTATGTCCTTGCACACCTGTATGTCATAGATAGAATAGCCGTATCTGAAAAAAAAATATCGACGTACGCTCATAGTTTAAACAAAGGTTCTAGAAAACAGATCTTCATTCCTCCAATTTTATCTCTTCCCAGGCTTCGATGTTACAAGAATTAATATGATGAATTCATGTGATATCGTTTGGTGATTTTATTCATAACAATACCCAACCCGTCGTCAATCTGGACTTCCCTTAAAAGTAACGTAGCCGTTGGTTAAACAAGGATTTTACGTTTATTCTGCGTTTTTCCGTTTTTTTAAATTACAATAATGAATTAAAAATAATCAACAATAGCTGTCAATTCGATCTCGAGTGTTTCCACTTTGTTTGTATTAATAATTGTATGGTGCTGATTTCACAAACACATTGCTTCTTATTAGCAAATGTACTTGCTTCCTTATAAAGGAAGCATTAGTTATTTTTTTCAATCACGGACAAACCAAAGTCGTAATATAAAAATAATTAATCAATATAAAATGACGAATCTTCAACGAACAAAGTAAATGTTCAACTACAAAATATGAATTCTTAATGAAAAATGAAATAGTTAAATTTATAGTTGGAAAAACATTTTTTCAAAAGAAAAAAAAAAGATTAATAAATTTGTCCGATTTTCAACCAAAAAATGATTTTTTAATTAATAGATTTAACATTCAACCAAGTAGTTGATTTTTCAACTGAATACTCACATTCTTCAACTAAGAAAGATAATTTTTCAACTGAAAATAGAATAGTTGAATTTTCAGATAAAAGAATTAATGTTCAACCAAACAAGGAAACGACTTTTCAACAAACTTGTTGAATTTTTAATGAAAAAATGAATTTTCAAGTAAAGTGATGAATCTTTATCCACGAAAATTAGTGACTAACCAAACAGTCGTCAACCAAGAAAATAAATTGTAACCAAATACTTAAACTTTCAAATAAAAAAGATAAGCTTTCAACCAAACGAGTTGAATTTTCCACTAAAAAAAAATGTCAGCTAAAAATTCAATGGTTATATTTTGAGTTAAAGAAATTGATTTTTAATTGAATAGAAGAATTTGCAACAAAATAGTTTAATTTTCAGCTCAAGCAGCGATAAATTTAAAAAAAATGAATCTTCAACGAAGAAACTAAGTGAGTAACCAAATATTTGAATTTTCACAAAAAAAGATAAATTTTCAACAAAAAAAATTAATTTTCAACTAAAAAAATTAATTTTCCATATAGTAGTTAGATTTTCAACAAAGGAAATAAATTTTAAAGGAGGGTTCAACTTTCAACCAAGTAATGTAATTTCCAACTCAAAAAGATAAATTTTCAATGAAAATTCAAATAGTCGAATTTTCAGTTCCAAATAATTGATTTTCAAATAAAAAATAAATTTTCAAAAAAGTAGTGAAATTTTTAACAAAAATGACTTTCTAATTAAAGGGTTCAACTTTCAAATATGTATAGTTGTATTTTTGATGAATTTTCAAATAAAGTTATGTATCTTGAACCAAGAATATATGGTAAATTTTAACCCAATAGTTGAATTTTCAACCAAATGGTTGTTTTCAACCAAAAAGATAAGTATTTTCAACTGTGAAAACGATACATTTTCAGTCAAATAGTTAATTCTTAAATAAGGAAAATAATTCTTTAACTGAAAATGGTGCAGTTAAATTTTTAGTTGAAAGATTCAATTTTCAACCAAAGAAGAAACAAATTTTCAACAAAATAGTTATTATATCAAATGACGAATATAAATTTTCAACCAAAAATGGGATAGTTTAAGTTTCAGCTGAAGAAAATTAATGTTCAATCAAAAAAACAAATTTATAACAAAGTAGTTGAATTTCCAACCAAATTAAGTCATGAATTTTCAAATAAATGATGAATCTTGAACCAAGAAAATGCATATTTACCAAATAGTTGAATTTTCAATCGAAGAGAGAGATTGTCAATGACAAATTTCCACCAAAATACATACATTTGTAACCAATCAATTTGATTTTTAACTAAAAAGATAAATTTTCAACGCAGTAGTCGCATTTTCAACTAAAAAAGATTAATCTTTGAACAAAAGTAGAATATTTAAATTTCCAGTTAAAAAAACTTTTTAAACTCAAAAACAAATTTTTAATGAAGTAGTTGAATTCTAAAAAAAAATTAACAAAAGAGTTCAACATTAAATAGAGCTTTTTAATGTTTAATCAAATAGTTAACTTTTCTATTGAAAAAGATGAATGTTCAACCAAAAATGGAATAGTTAAATTTGCAGTTGAAAGAATAAATGTTTTACCAAAAAAAAAGAAAACATTTTCCAACAAAATAGTTAAATTATGGAGCGGTAAAGATGACCTCTCAACGAAAAGTGTAATAGTCAGTTGATCTTTCAAACAAAAAAAGGTTTTTATTGAAGATAAAAATGAAAGAAAGAAAACAATGTTGGCTATTTTGTTAAATAAAAAAAATATTTAATTTCAAATTTAAAGCAAGCACATTTGATCGTGCGAATTTTTTGCCTTGTTTTAAAAACAGTTAAAGAAAAGTGTGCTGATGACAAATAAAAAATTGGAATCTATTCACTATTCAGCAAAAAAATTATTTGAGGTTCTCGAAACGTAATAAGATTAAAAATATATGTCTCTTAAAAGAGTCCTTTTTTCTGTCAGGTTATATTTTTTATATAATGAATCATCTGATCAACGTTATTCATAAAATTCGAGAAAATCTTGTAAAATCCACCAAAATCCCCCGGAATATGATAAAATCATCCTTTAAAATTTGATGAAGGCCTTTAAAATCCAATTAGAATTGTTTGAATACCTTCAAAACTTTGCAGCATAAGAAATCTTTTCAATGTCTGAAATCACGAGAAATCATATAAGATCTTTGGAAAATGCTTGACATAACTTAAAATAATTAGAATATTCTGTTCTCATCGAAACCTTATCAAATTTATTAAAAATTTCTTACAATACCTTAAAAAAATACTTCACACTACCAGGGGATAACAAGCTTTCTTGTAAATTTATCTTTTCAGTTGAAAATGCAGCTATTAAATTTTCCATTGAAAATTCATCTTTTTTGTTTGAAAATTCAATCAGTAGGTTGAAAATTACACTACTTTGTTAAAACTTCATTTTGTTGGTTGAAGTTAAGATTATTTTGTTGAAGATTCTTTTTTTTTAATTGAGAATCATTTTTTGTGACCTGCAAATTTAATTGCTAGGTTAAAAGTTCAACAACGTTGTCAAAACATTACTTTATTGGTTGAAATTGAACACTTTTATGAAAATTAGTATTCTTTTAGTTGAAAATGGATTTTTTCACTAAAAATTTAAGTGTTCTATTTGTGTCCGAAAATTTATCATAAATTTAAGGTGTGCTTGATCATGATGCTATTTGTTCATTTCATAAAGGAATTATATCAAAAATGATTTAAATAATGAATTATAAATGAAAAAAATGTGTATATCACAAGGCAGAGAAGAATCGAGTGTTTTGTAATCTTTCGTACATTATATTTTCAGAATTTTCCAGTTTTTTGTTGATACGAGGGTTGCCTCTTATGTTTGAGCCTTGGCAATACTAAGTGTTTACAGGTGCCATATGACGTTTCCAATTGAAAGTTTGGCCTGTTTAACCATAACCAGCAGGTTATGGTTAAAAAAGCTAAACTTTGAGCATAACCTGTATTTTTTACAGTGACATGAAAATATTGTCTCAGCGAAAAAATGGAATTGAATCGTGAACATTTTCATGCGATGATTTTTTACGATTTTCGACGTGGATTATCAAGACAAGAACGCGTCGATCAACTCACTTCGACTTTTTGGCGACGAAGCTTCATCCTTGGCCACTGTGGAACACTGGTACAACGAATTTGATTGTGGCCGCTGTTCGCTCAGTGACGAGAGTCGTGAAAGTCGCCCAAAATTAGTCGTTGTCCCAGAAAAAATTGACGCTGTGCGTGAACTAATAACGCAAGATCGTCATGTGGCTTATTCTGAGATTCAGGCATCTTTCAGTATTAATGGCACCAGCGTGCAAGCAATCTTATATCAACATTTGGCTGTCAATAAAATTTGTTGGCGTTGGATCCTACATAACTTGACAATCGCTCAAAAAAAGGTTCGTGTGGATTGGTCAAAACGAATGCTGAAAAAATTTGATCGCTGTGCTTCAAAGCATGTCTATGACATCGTTACAGGTCATACATCGTTACAAATGCAAATGGTTGCCTGTTTTTTTGGAAAAACCGGCCACGTGGGAAGTGTTCGTTAGAACAACGTCCGACGGTCGGTTCGGAATGGTATACAACCATTCTTTTATCGGAGATCTCTGAATTAAATGAGGAGACCCAGCCGCCGAGGACGAATCATGCTCTACCACGACAATGCAAGCTCTCACACATCCGCTGCAACAAGGGACTTTTTGAGAGCTGAAAACGTAGAACTGATAGGTCATCCATCCTACAGCCCTGATTTAGCACCTGATGATTTTTTTTCCTTTCCACACATAAATAATAAATTACTAGGTCAACGTTTTTCGACGTCTAAAGAAGCGGTTGATGCGTTCAAAATGCATGTTTCGGAGGTGCTTCAATCGGAGTGGAAAAATTGCTTCGAAAATTGGTTCAAGCGGATGCAAAAGTATGTTGAGTTTCAGGGAGAATACTTTGAAAAACAATAAAGCCA
Organism: Andricus quercusramuli; assembly: GCA_932178445.1. Taxonomy (NCBI): domain Eukaryota; kingdom Metazoa; phylum Arthropoda; class Insecta; order Hymenoptera; family Cynipidae; genus Andricus; species Andricus quercusramuli. Next base: position 313,622 of record CAKNXH010060788.1, on the reverse strand, counting down.
TTTTCGATGATAAATTATTGTCTTTTCATTTTTAGGCTCAAAATATAAAAGGCAACACTCTTAAAATTAATAAATAATATCGAATGACAACTTTCTATGATCCACTACATATTTTTGATAAAAGCTAGTAATTTTAGTCAAAATGTTATTACGCACATACTTCTCCGCATTGAATCCAAAAGATAATAAAAGCCGGAAAGTTGTTTACAAAATGACAGACGAAAAATAGAAGGATCAACATTTGTTCATTATTTGCATTGATGTAAAATTTTGAACAATAACAATTGAAAAATCACTCCCACATATCAGTTGTAAATTTACTAAGGAAATGTTTCACTGAAAAATTAATATTCCCATAAATTATACAGTGAAGCTGAAAAAATAATACAAATTCTGTTAGTAGTTAGGGCAATATGGTGTTTCCAAAAAACTAGTGTCAGAAAACTCAAAATCATGTAACTCTCTGAATTTCGAATATTCGAAGAAAAAAAAAGTGAGCCGTCGCGTCGCAGGACGCCTGGCAGATGTGAAGCATGAAGAAAGGCTGGTGTATTGAGTGAAGTGCAAATGGAAGTGAAAAACATATTCAGATTTGTATACGATTCTTCATTTTTCACAAAAATACTTAGAAGTGAAATTTCTTACAAATATGAACACTTCAAAAGTTGTATTGAACATTATCAGATGCATCATCAGTTATTTCTGTGACAGTAGCAGATGTCTCTAATGGTATTAATGAAATTATAAGTCCATGATAACTGAAATATGCGACAAAAGTATGTTTGGGTATGCATAACATATATGCGCCCACGCACACATGTGAGAGTAAGATGTTGGCAGATTATTTTCATTCAGCGCGCGGAGAGAGGGGATGCCTGAGCTGAGGCGGATTGAGCCGACGAGCCCCGAGCGCCTCGTTCTATCTCACGCGTTGCCACGCCAAGAGGCGAGCTTACCCCCGTTTCGCGCCATTAGATGTTTCACATCAAAATTTGAATGGCCATATGGGGATTGGCAAAAGATAAAACAAAAGAAGCCTTGATAACCATAATACATTCGCATTCATATCTTTTCATTTAATTTTGATCCGGCTACGGATTACAAAGAATATTATATCTCAGTTTATCTTTTTTCTATTGAATTAATGATACACATACTGTAGACTATCTTCATCGGAAGAAACTTCTTTGAACACATGTGGAAAGATGTGCCGTCTGCCTACAGGACATTCCTTCATTTCTGTTACGGTCATATAGTCAAATGCTCCGCTTATCATGTTTATTTTCATTCTTGAACGATGTCGATCTGCCTTATGTACTCCAAGAAGCATTCCAGTATAGTCCAGTATTGCAAAAACGACACCTTCGGATGTTGATAAAACAATATATTCTCGGGTTGGCACGGGCACAAATATATTTTTTTCTTCTCGCAATCTAATTGGTAAACCGGCAGGAATAACATATCTTCGGAATTCGAATTGCCGGTTCGGATTTTCCTGGGGAATAAGCCGAATATATCCAAGTTTTGAAAGTGCATGTCCAAGTACTTCTTGAGGAAAAGGCCTGCCCGGAGAAGACCTAGACTGTCTGGCAGGAGAAGAAGAACTGGGATTATGTCCGACATTGAGATTTCGTTCACACTGTAGTGAATCGTAATTTGCATAAGTTTTTATAAAACTTCCTGAGAAGATTGCTGGACTTTTGCTTACTAGACAATCCCTTTTTTCATCTGGAGTCATATCATCAACTGCGCCACTTATCATATTTATTTTTATTCGCGACCTATTTGTCCTATAAATTCCACGAAGAATCCCACTATCATCCAAAATTGCCAAAATGTAATCATTGAATGTTGATAATACAATATATTCTTCGGATGGAACGGGAACAAATCTATTTTTTTCTACTTGAAATCTAATTGGCATACCGGCAGGAATAACGTATCTTCGAAATTCAAATTGCTGGTTTGGATTTGTGCGAGGAATGAGCCGAACATATCCAAGTTCTTCTGTTGTACATCCAAATACTCTATCTGAAGGAAGGCTGCGCAGAGGAGAAATGAATCTGGCATGAAGTGGAGGCTCCTGAGGAGATGTCCGGTCAGGTGAATGTTGTCTGGCAGAAGAAGAACCAGGATTACGTTCAAAATTGGGATTCCGTTCACACTGTAGTGAATCGTAATTTGCAGAAGCTTTAATGAAACTGTTTGAGGAGATTGCTGGACTTTTTCCTACTGGGCAGTCTCTTCTTTCATCTAAAGTCAAATGATTAACTGCGCCGCTTATCATATTTATTTTTATTCGCGACTTATCCGTCCTATAAATTGCACGAAGAATCCCACTATCATCCAATATTGCTAAAATGTCATCATTGAATGTTGATAATACAATATATTCTTCGGTTTGAACGGGAACATAACTATTTCTTTCCACTCGAAGTCTAATAGGCATACCAGCAGGGAAAACGTATCTTCGAAATTCAAATTGCTGGTCTCGATTTGTGCGTGGAATGAGCCGAACATATCCAAGTTCTTCTGTTGTACATCCAAATGCTCGATCTGAAGAATGCCTGCCTAGAGGAGAAATGGATATGGCATGAAGAGAAGGCTCCTGAGGAGATTTCCGGTCAGGTGAGTGTTGTCTGACAGAAGAAGAACCAGGATTACGTCCGTCATAAGGACTTCTGCTAGCAGGCGATCTGGACCTGCCACGAAAAAGAGCCTCCTCTGGATAAATCCGGTCAAGCAAATGTTGTTGTCGAGCAGCGGAAGAAGAAGAAGTGCCAGGATTATGTTTACTATGAGGTTTCTCGTCGGGCTGAGAACTACATTCTGCAAGAAGAAATAGAAGATTCACTTTTTTTTTCAGCACATTTATGTCTAATATCTTTAGCTAAATCAACGTTTCTTTGCAAAAAACAGCTTTCTGATGCTTCAATAAAAATCCTGAAGAATAATTTTCAATTATAAAAACAACTCTCAGTACATTTTTCCTGTTAA
>CAKNXH010060788.1:263556-310525 GCA_932178445.1 Andricus quercusramuli | reverse complement strand
AATCATGAGGAATAATTTTCAATTATAAAAACACCTTACCGTACATTTTTCCTGTTAAATAAACATATATATTTTGTGAAAGACGAATGCATAAACGCTTTAATAACCTTAATGACAAACTATTTTTTACCATACAAAAACTTCCATAAGTAAACGAAAGTAGGCGATCGGTAATAAATAAAACTAATGGATCAATAATAATAATAACTCCTAAAGTAAATCAATGCTGAATTGATACCTGAAAAGTTAGATTGGAAAATATTATTATATTTTAAAAAATTAGTGATAATTATTTAAAAAATCCATTTCGTTTTTAATACGCAATATATTTTGCAAATGAATTATTAATATCATGGGGCCTTAGAAATAATTCGGTTCCCATTGCGTGGAATTGGAAAACCAAAATAGAAATAATGGCACAAAAATTGTTGCACGGGGTTTGGCTGCGATTCGTCACATGATTCGCAATAAATCTTAATAATTTATAGACAAAAAGAGTTTTCTTATTGAACTCAGGAATGTTATTGAATTTTTCAATATTTCATAATCAGTTTTTAGGAGCCATTATCGACATCAGTTATTTATGTTGTAATAAATAAAGTTTTTACTACGAAATAAACCAAAAATTACCCGGCAAGGACAACTAGTCATCATATATTCATTCATAGTTAATAAGAGTTGATGCTTATTTGAATAAACCTAATCAACAAATGCACTGTTGGACTATTTTCCCATGCACTATTTTGGTTCATTCCGTGTAATCAAATGTCAATAACTAATTTATAAACCTTTAGGGACATTTCAATGACAATTGACAGTTATTATTTTGAAGAACAATTTTTGTATCAAATTTGTATTATCTCATGTATTTATGTACTAAAAGATTTCACTTTTCACCCAGGAATTAACAGTCAATTATTTATCAACAATTTCTTTCTATCGATCAATATCAATTGATTATTATCAAGAAAATGTGACCTGTTCAAGATTATTTACTTTGAATTATCGTCGTTTCACACATTGGTGAACTACAAATGCGTTAATTTTTACTTTTTTTTCAATATGATTGCAGCTAATTCACAAGCTGTCTGTTTACGTTGATATAACCTCGAGAACTGCATACTACTGTCAGAATACAAGTACGCCACCAGTTAGATCCAGCGCCAAAAACTCGCAAAACCATTTTTTACTTACGGGTTTTTTTTCGGACCCTATGAAACAGACTAATAGGGGTGATACAGGTATTTCAAAAGTAATGTTTTATTCGCATTCTATGGCTAATTCTGGAGAGATATGTTGAGTTTCAACTCGATTCAGCTAATATTGAGGATTCCGAATCTAATTTACAAAACGAATTTTTTTCTTATGAGAAATACGTGTTAAACTTCATGGGGCTTGCGCCACCTCAAAATATCTAAATTCATTGCTTCTTTTTTTTCTAACGAAGATAAAAATTTTCACTATTTAAGGACTAGATATTTATGGAAAGTTATAAAATTATAAAAATTATTCATCTCCGATTCAGAAATTACTGATATAAATCGAAAAAGCAATATTTTTTTGAAACTTTCTTACAAAAAAATAACTAACTCCTTCAAATCATTAGAAGTTATTAAATCACAACTTCTGAAACGGGTAAAAGTTCGTTCTTTAACGTACGAAAATAATTTTTTTTTCTATTTTTGTTAATTTACTCCCAGTGCAGAAGGGAATACTCTCAAAGTAACTAGAATTTTGCTGAGCACGTATTCGCATGCGCATGTGATGACTATAACGATTTCGTACAAAAATATTAAGGGTGGCCCCTCTTAGGAGGGGGCTCGTCTTAGGCAACTTTCCCCTATATTGTTGGAAATTCCTCTGTCTTGATTGAAAATTCAACTCTTTGTTCATAAGTCCAACTGTTTTGTGAGAAATTACAAAATTCATTTGTTTAGGTTCTACTATCTGCTTGAAAATGCATTATTGTGTTGAAAAGTAATTTCTTTGTGCTAAGCTTAATAGTATATTATGCACCAAGGGGAAAAAGAGGGACATTATTGATGGGTGTGGCTTTCCAGTGCGAGTCGTAGGAACCGACTTTAAGTGCCGCTTTTCAAGTTTGTAGGTATGTATTGGCGATGTATATCTATGACGTCATACTTTTTGACGCCATAGACTGTAAAAACAATGAGAGTGAGAAAAATTAGTCTCAAGTGGTACATAATTTAGACCACTGGTGGGAACACAGAATCGTTTCTTTTTGCACTGAAAATAACAGCATGAAGTTGTCCTTTTCAAAAAAAGGTCGTGAAAAAAAATACCGTAAAAAAATAAATCTCTATTTTTTACTGTGTAAATATACAAATGGCTGTTAGATGACTATAAGATGGAAAGGGGGACTTGAGGTTCGCTCCACTGGCCTGATAAATAGCTGTGTTCATGCATGTATTATATGAAATATAATAAGAATTACAGATATATTATATTATTATATTTACCAATAGAATTAGCGATGACCGCCAAAGTGAAAACGAAAGTACAGACCATCCTCATTCTCGCAAAGTAGAGAACAAACTGATTATTGCTTCAGTGAATAATTCGGTTATTAATCATACCTAAGGAATATTACATTGCATCATCAGAGTACAAATATACACATAAGTAGCCGTTATCTCACATATATGTGAAAGAACGACTTTATCAGTGTCAAGATAGTTTCTCGCAAATAATGATATCACTTCACATTTTTTATTATGATCATTTTAATTAAGACATTCTCATCTCATATGGAAGTCTTATGTGAAAATTGAGTGTCGCCAAATTCATCAAGATTCGACGTTTTTCGACTCACTCATTGAGGAGTCATAGTTTTTACTCCGATTTCTGTCTGTCGTCGTTGTCTGTCAACACGACAACTTTCGAAGAAATTATCTGATTAAATTTCTGATTAAATTTTCATTTGTATAGAGATAGTATGTTCATACAAATATATGAAAATACATGTTTCATAGAGATTTTCTGGTATATGTTCTTCCATACCTGTATGTCATAGAAAAAATAGCGGCATCTTAAGAATAATATCGACATACGCTCATTGTTTGAACAAAGGTTCTAGAAAACAGATCTTTATTCCTCCAATTTTATCTATTCCGAGGCTTCATTATTGCGCAAATTAATATGATGAATTCATGTGATATCGTTTATCGATGTATACCCGACCCGACGTCAATCTGGACTCCCCGCAAAAGTAACTTAGCCGTTGGTTAAACACGGATTTTACGTTTGTTCTGCGTTATCCGTTTTTTTTTCAATTACAATAACGAATCAAAAATAATAAAAAATAGCTGTGAATTTGATCTCGAGTGTTTCCACTTTGTTTGTATTTATAATTGGTGGTCATTTCACAAGCACTTTGTTTCCTGTTAGCAAATTTATTTGCTTCCTCATAGAGAAAGCATTAGTTATTTTTTTTCAATAACGGACAAACCAAAGTCTTCATTTTGCTCAATTTAAAAATAGAAATTTACAAAAAATACCAAATTACAAAATGATACAACAAATTTTTAAATGAAAAGACAAATCCGACAATTCAAGTTTTGTATTCGAAATGATAATTTTTTGAGCTAGAAAAGGGAAGGGAAAAGTTCTGTCGCACCCTATCCCTTTTCCAGATTTATGACCTCTTTATAAAAATTTTCAGGATTACTATATTTGGAAATTTATGATCAAAAAGTATTTTCTATTCATGCGTCAATTTTGAATAATGTCCAGGAAAAAAGTTTTTCTGTTTGAAAGAGGCAATTCAAATATTATAAATGAGCATAACTTCCTTAATCTTTAATGAAGTGTACTAATATTCTAGATCAATCGATTCGCCTTTCAGCCAAATATTGTCAATTAATAAAGATAAAATTTCAACTAAAAAAAATGCATACTTAAATTTTACAGTTGGAGAAATTGTTGTTTGACCAACAACAAAGAAACGAATTTTAAACTAAAACGATGAATTCTCAAATAAAATGATGAATCTTCCAACAAACAAAATGAATTTTTAACCATATAGTTCAATTTTTAACTAAAAAAGATCAATGTTTAACCAAAAATAAAATAGGTAAATCTTGAGTTGAGTTAAATAATTTTCCCACTGAAAAAATTAATTTTTCATATAGTAGTTAAATTTTCAATAAAGAAAATAAATTTTAAAAGAAGGGTTGAACTTTCAACCAAGTAATGTGATTTTCAACTAAAAAAAGATAAATCTTCATTCAAAATTCAAATAGTTGAATTTTCAGTTTAGAATAATTGATTTTCAAATAGAAAATAAATATTTTTCAACCGAGTAGTTGAATTTTGAAATAAAAACGATACATTTTCCATCAAATAGTTAATTCTTGATTGAAGAAAATAATTCTTCAACTAAAAATGGTGTAGTCACATTTTTAGTTGAAAGAATTAATGTTTAACTAAATAAGAAACAAATTTTCAAAAAATAGTTATTATGTCAAATAACAAATATATATTTTATACCAAAAATGGGATAGTTTAATTTTCATTTGAAGGAAATTAATTTTTAACCAAAAAAATGAATTTCCAACAAAATAGTTAAATTTCCTACCAATCTAAGACATGAATTTCTAAAAAAATGATGAATCTTCAACCAAGAGAATGAATTCTTGACCAAATAGTTCAATTTTCAATCAAAGAGATAGATTTTCCACGACGAATTTTCACCAAAATACATACATTTGTAACCAATTTTCAACTCAATAGTCGCATTTTCAACTAAAAAAGATAAATCTTTGAACAAAAGTGAAATATTTAATTTCGCAGTTGAAAAATTATTTTTTAACTAAAAAACAAATTCTCAACAAAGTAGGTAATTCTAAAAAAAATTCTAACAAAAGAGTTCAACATTCAATAAAGCTGTTTAATTGTTAACCAAATAGTTAACTTTTATATTAAAAAAGATGAATTTTCAACCAAAAATTGAATAGTAAAATTCGCTGTTGGAAGAATAAATGTTTAACCAAAAAAAGGAAAACATTTTTCAACAAATAGTTGAATTATCAACCGGTAAAGATGATTGTTGAATGTAGAACATATCTGATTTCAAATTTAAAGCAAGCACATTTCATTGTGCGAATTTTTCGTCTTGTTTGAAAAACAATTGAGTAAAAATGTGCTGATGAAAAATATAAGATTGAAATCTATTCACTATGCAGTAAAAAAATTATTTGAGTTTCTCAAGATGTGATGACATTAAAAATATATGTCTCTAAAAATCGTCCTGTTTTCTGTCAGGTTATATTTTTTATATAATGAATCATCTGGTCAACATTATTCATAAAATTCGAGAAAATCTAGTCAAATCCTTGAAAATCCCTAGGAATATTATAAAATCATCCTTTAAAATTTGATAAAGTCCTTTAAAATTTAACTAAAATCTTTTAAATCTCTTAAAAACCTTGCAGCATAACAAATCTTTTCAATATCTGAAATCACGAGAAATCGTAGGAAATCTTTGGAAAATGCTTGAGATAACTTGAAATAATTAGGATATTCTGTTCTTATCGAAACCCTATCAAATTTATTAAAATTTCTAAAAAAAACGTTCAAAAAATACTTTACACTACCAGGGGATAACAAACTTTGTTGTCAATTTATCTTTTTGGTTGAAAGTTCAACAACGTTGTCAAAACTTTATTTCATTGGTTGAAGGTTGAACTCTTTTATGGAAATTAGTATTCTTTTAGCTGAAAATTGAGTTTTTCACTAAAAATTGGTGTGTTCTATTTCTGTCCTAAAATTTATCATATTTTTGAGATGTGGCTGATCATGCTGCTATTCGTTCATTCCATAAACAAATGATATAAAAAATTATTTGAATGAGGAATTATAAATTTAAGAAATTATGTGTATATCACAAGGCAGAGAAGAATCGAGTATTTCGTAATTTTTTTTTATACGAGGTTTGCCTTTTATATTTTGAGCCTAGGCAATACTTAGTGTTTACAGGTGCCATATGACATTTCCAATTGAAAGTTTGGTCTTTTATCAAGACAAAAATGCATCGATTAACTCACATCGACTTTTGGCAATGGAGCTCCATTCTTGGCCACTGTGGAACACTGGTACAACGAATTCAATCGTGGCCGCTCTTCGCTCAGTGACGAAAGTCGTGAAAGTCGCCCAAAATTAGTCGTTGTCCCAAAAAAAATTGACGCTGTGCGTGAACTAATAATGCAAGATCGTCATGTGACATATCGCGAGATTCTGGCATCCTGGGACATTAGTGGGACCAGTATGCAAGAAATTTTACATCAACATTTGGCTGTCAAAAAAATGCGTTGGCGTTGGTTCCCACATAACTTGGCAATCGCTCAAAAACAGGCTCGCGTGGATTGGTCGAAAGGAATGCTGGAAAATGTTGATGTCTATGACATCTAAGGGGGACTGTGTGGGTCTTCCAAGATGAGCCAAATCCGACAAAGTTGGTCGCGCACTAAGCACTTCGAAGCAAATAGTTGTCTTTTCTTTTGGAAAAACCCACCACGTAGGAAGTGTACCGTTCGAGCAACGTCAGACGGTCAATTCGGAATGGTATACAACCATTCTTTTATCGGAGATCTTTGAATTAAATGAGGGAACCCAGCCGCCAAAGACGAATAATCCTCCACCATGACGATGCGAGCTCTCACACATCCACCGCAACAAGGGACTTTTTGAGAGCTAAAACGTCATGACTTTTTTTCCATCCCCACACATAAAAAATGAATTGCCAGGTCAACGTTTTTCGACGCCTGAAGAAGGGGTCGATGCGTTCAAAATGCATGTTTCGGAGGTGCTTCAATCGGAGTGGAAAAATTGTTTCGAAAATTGGATCAAGCGCATGGAAAACTATGTTGAGTTTCAGGGAGAATACTTTGAAAAACAATAAAGCCATTTTCGATGATAAATTGTTGTCTTTTCATTCCCGTGCAGAAATTGCCTCGGTTGGTCCCATTATAAAAAGGGTTCTGATCGGATCCCGGCCGGGCTACCCCTGGTTGGGTTTCATAGCCGGGAACCGGTCGGGAGCTGGCCGGTTACTGGCCAGGCCAACCCTGGTTGGATTTCATGGTCGGGAGTCGACCGGGCACTGGTCAAGATACTTTTTTTGTAGAAATTACATATTTTTTAAAAGCCGTGATATCATTAAAGACGTACGGTATTCTAGATGAGTTATTATTTGGGAAATATGATTTGAACATTTATTAGATCAGTAAAACAGAAATTAGGTTCTTTAAATTCTTAAAAAAAAAACAATCTTCAATTATTTCCAATGTTTTACCTTATTAAATAAATCTGTTATCGATTCTGCAATGTGCAACAGCAGAATTGTTACAATTTTCACAATTTTTTCTATTTTCAGACAATTGTTAGTCTGTACACTTTCAAATTTACCGCCATATCTGTCGCCTTCTGCGCCTGGCGTCGGCGTAGACACTTGCAAGTTTCAGTTTTGCATCTCGAACAAGAATGCACGTTGAACTCATGTCGCGTCTTCCCCTCAAAGTTGGCAAATAAAATCCGTTATTGAAATCAACCTTATTTCAACAATCAGTTAGAAAATCTCACTCACTGCGCGAATAATTATAATTTTACATTAAAGTATAGTGTTGTGTCATCAGTTTTTCCTTTCGTCCTTCCTAACCTCAAATTGCCACGTGATTTCCAAAATAAAACAATTTCTAGGAGATTGTTAGCATCAGTGATTTAAAATATACTCTAATTTCCTCTCAAGGATTTGTTTACTTGATTTTATAATCAGAGTTCACCATATTCTTTACAATTAGCGTCAAAAGACAAACAAAGTTACCCATTTCTCGCCTGAAGCAAAACATTTTTGAACCGCTCCGTGGTCGGGTTACCCGGCCGGTATTGAAGCCAGAATTCGACCAGTTTACCGCGACGTTTTTAGCCGGATCCCGGCCATTTTTCCCGGCCAGACCCCGGGTAAAACCGGGGCTATACAGGCGGGACCTGGCTGAATCCCTGATTGGATTCCTATACGGGTTATTCGGCTCGAAATATAAGAGGCAACCCTCTTAAAATTAATAAATAATATCGAATGACACCTTTTTACGATCCACTACATATTTTTCATGAAAGCTAGAGATTTTTGTCAAAATGCTATTACGCACATACTTCTCCGCATTTAATCCAAAATATAATGAAAGCCGGAAAGTTGTTTACAAAATGACAGACGAAAAATAGAAGGATCAACATTTGTTCATTATTTGCATTGATGTAAAATTTTGAACAATAACAATTGAAAAATCGCTCCCACATATCAGTTGTAAATTCACTAAGAAAATGTTTCGATTGAAACAGATTCTAAAATCAATTGAGAATTGCGTCCTACAATTTATCATTAACTATGTTATTTGATTTCACTCCACTGTGTCCGTCGTTGCGTGTGGACAATGAGGCTATGCGACTGCACTAAAAAATTAATATCCCTATAAATTATACACTGCAGCTAAAAAAATTATGCAGATTTTGTTAGTAGTTAGGACAATATAGTGTTTTCAAAAAACTCGTATCAGAAAACTCAAAATCATGTAATTCTTTGAATTTTGAATATTCGAAAAAAAAAATTTGAATGGCCTTGTGGGGATTGGCAAAAGATGAAATAAAAGAAGCCCTCATAACCATAATACATTTTCATTCATATCTTTTTATAAAATCTTTAACCGACTACGGATTACAAAGAATATTATATCTTAGTTTTTTTTTTCTATTAGATTAATGATACAAATACTGTAGACTATCTTCATTGGAAGCAACTTCTTTAAACCAACGTGGAAAGATTGGGCGACGACTGCCTAAAGGACATTCCTTCATTTCAATTACGGTCATATCGTCAACTGCACCGCTTATCATGTTTATTTTCATTCTCGAACGATGTCGATCTGCCTTATATACTCCAAGAAGAATTCTAGTATACTCCAGTATTGCAAAAACGAAACCTTCGGAGGTTGATAAAACAATATATTCTCGGGTTGGCATGGGCACAAATATACCCTTTTCTTCTCGCAATCTAATTGGTAAACCGGCAGGAATAACATATCTTCGGAATTCGAATTGCCGGTTCGGATTTTCCTGGGGAATAAGGCGAATATATCCAAGTTTTGAAAGTGCATATCCAAGTACTTCTTGAGGAAAAGGCCTGCCCGGAGAAGACCTAGACTGTCTGGCAGGAGAAGAAGAACTAGGATTACGTTCGACATTGGTGTTCCGTTCACAATGTAGTGAATCGTAATTTGCATAAGCTTTTATAAAACTTCCTGAGAAGATTGCTGGACTTTTGCCTACTGGACAATCCCTTTTTTCATCTGGAGTCAAATTATCAACTGCGCCGCTTACCATATTTATTTTCATTCGAGAATGATATCTGTCTTTCCTGTAAATTCCACGAAGAGTCCCACTATCATCCAATATTGCAAAAATGTCATCATTGGATGCTGATAATACAATATACTCTCGGGATGGCACGGGCACATATCTATTTGGTTCAGCTAGAAATTTAATTGGCATACCGCCAGAAATAACGTATGATCGAAATTCAAATTGCTGGTTTCGATTTGTGCAAGGAATAAGCCGAACATATCCAAGTTGTTCTGTTGTACATCCAAATACTCGATCTGAAGGAAGGCTGCGCAGAGGAGAAATGGATCTGGTATGAAGTGGAGGCTCCTGACGAGATGTCTGGTCACGTGAATGTTGTCTGGCAGAAGAAGAACTAGGATTACGTTCCACATTGGGATTCGGTTTACACTGTATTGAATCGTAATTTGCAGAAGCTTTAATAAAACTTTTTGAGGAGAATACTGGAATTTTGCCTACTGGACAATCCCTTCATTCATCTGGAGTCAAATTATCAACTGCACTGCTCATCATATTTATTTTTATTCGCGACTTATCTGTCCTATAAATTCCATGAAGAATCCCACTATCATCCAAAATTGCAAAAATGTCATCATTGAATGTTGATAATACAATATATTCTTTGGTTGGCACGGGAACAGATACATTTTGTTCTACTCGAAATCTAATTGGCACACCAGCAGGAATAACGTATCTTCGAAATTCAAATTGCTGGTTTCGATTTGTGCAAGGAATAAGCCGAACATATCCAAGTTCTTTTTTTGTACAACCAAATACTCGATCCGAAGGAAGTCTGCCCAGAGGAGAAATGGATCTGGCATGAAGTGGAGTCTCCTGAGGAGATGTGCGGTCAGGTGAATGTTGTCTGACAGAAGAAGAACCAGGATTACGTCCGTGATAAGGACTCCTGCTAGCAGGCGATCTGGACCTGCCACGAAAAGGAGCCTCCTCTGGAGAAATCCGGTCAGGCAAATGTTGTTGTCGAGCAGCAGAAGAAGAAGAAGGGCCAGGATTTCGTTTACTATGTGGTTTCTCATGAGGCTGAGAACTGCATTCTGCAGAAGAAATAGAAGATTAATTTTTTTGTTCAGCACATTTATGTCTAATATCTTTCGCTGACTCAACGTTTCTTTGCAGGAAGCATCTTTCTGGTGCTTCAATAAAAACCATGAGAAATTATTTTCAATTATAAAAACACCTCACCGTACATTTTCCCTATTAAATAAACATATATATTTTGTAGAAGACGAGTGCATAAACGCTTCAACAACCTTAATGACAAACTATTTTATAGCATACAAAAACCTCAATAAAATAAACAGTTTTTCATATATCCAATTCTTTGGCAAATTTTTTCACTCAGTTTTCACTGCCAAATAACATTTTAGGGGCTGATAGCGAAAGCAGACTAAAAAAAGAGTCGGAGAAAAAGCTGATATTTACGTTTTGTTCGCGCTTGAGCGATCGAGAATAAATTACATTGATGAATTGATAATAATGATAACTCCTAAAGTACATCAATGCTGAATTGATGCCTGAAAAGTTAGATTGAAAAATTATTTTATATTTGAAAAAATTGGTCATACTTATTTGAAAAATCCATCTCATTTTTAATACCCAATATATATTGCAAATGGATTATCAATACCATGAGGCCCTAGAAATAATTCGGTTCCCATTGCGTGTAATTGGAAAACTAAAATAGAAATAATTGCACGAAAATTGTTTCACCGGGATTCGCTGCGATTCGTCACATGATTCGCACCAAAACTTAATAATTTATAGACAAAAAGAGTTTTCTTATTGAACTCAGGAATGTTATTGAATTTTTCAATATTTCATAATCAGTTTTTAGGAGCCATTATCGACATCAGTTATTTATGTTGTAATAAATAGTTTTTCCTACAAAATCAACCGAAAAGTACTTGGCAAGGACACCTAGTCATCATATATTCAGTCACAGTTAATAAGAATTGATGCTTATTTGAATAAACCTGATCAACAAATGCACCGTTGGGCTATTTTCCGACGCACTGGTTTGGTTCTTTCCATGTAATCAAATGTGAGTAAAAATTTATAAACGTTTAGGGACATTTCAATTACAATTGATAGTTATAATCCTTAAGAACAATCAACGTTATTTATATGTTCATGCAAGGTATGAACATTAGGGTGGTCCAAATTTTTTTTTTTTTTTTTGAATTTTTATCAATAACGTCCGGACATTCATTCGAATCCACATGAAAATAAATATATTCTTTTAATGATTTTTAGAGGTGGCGCAAAAGTCCCATAAAGTTCAACAAATTTTCCGTAAGAAAAAAAGACGTTTTTGTGAATTTTATTTAGAATCGTCAATATTAGCTGAATCGTTTCGAAACTCAACATCTCTCTATACAACCAGCCACAGAATACGAATAGAATAATACTTTTCAAATCACCCCCATGAGTCTGTTTTATAAACAACCCAAAAAACTCATAATGGGAAAAAAGGTTTTTGCGAGTTTTTGGCGCTAATTATAATTTTTTTGCGTTTTTTTGAATGCAAATTTTTTCTGATAGATAAAATGCTACCTTATGCTGATAACTAGATGTTTGAATGAATTGTTTGAACAATTTATTACTGTTTTTAGCAATTTTCTCTCTGAATGGAGGTAGAAAGTCACGGTTTTTTCGAAAATTTTCCACTTTTTGTCCAATTTTAAAATAGACAGAGGTAGTAGTTTATCGAATGTTAACAATCGTAAGTGTTTCAACAATTTATTATTACTTTTAATGATATCCACTTAAAATAATCCTAGAAAATTGCAGTTTTTTTCTGAGATTTCCAAATTTTTGTTCACTCTTTACTCGGAGTTAGTTGAATAATCAATTAAAGTTAACAAAATTATCTGTTTGAACAATTTATTGTTATTATTAATATTCAATTCGAATAATGCTAGAAAGTTGCGATTTTTCCTGAAATTGGCAACGATTTGTCTACCTTTCACAGAGGGTGAGTTAATAATCAATTCAATGTAGCAAAAATAATTATTTGAAGAAATTATTATTGTTTATAACTATCTTCTTCTTTCTTAATGCAATATAGTTGCGTTTTGATCTGAAATATTTAACTCTTTATCCAGCTTTCACTTAGTAAAGTAGTAAATTATGCAAGTTAACAAACATAGTTGTTTGAACAATTTATAATTGTTTATAACTATCTTCTCTTAGATGAAAGCTAAATAGTTGCAGTTTTTTCTGAACTCCTACACTTTTTGTCTACTTTCCGCTTAGTGAGGTAATAATTAATGCAAGTTAACAAACATGCTTATTTAAAAAATCGATTATTGTAAACCTCAGCAAGAATTATTCTTTAAATAGCATTTTTACTTTTTTATTTGAATTATTTTTGCTCTTCTCCCAATGTTTGAAAAAATTAATTCAAACAAAAAAGCTATCTTACACAGGAAACAAAAACAAAGAATGGAATAATGAGGACTAGGTGGGAGAACTAGGTGTGCAAATGATTTGTAAAAGTTTTGTTTTAAATCACAACAAGAAGTTTATTGCAAAACGTAAAAGAAAAATGTGGAATTGAATATATTTTGATATCAGCGCCCCCCTCCAGTAAAATATATTTACGAAAAAGAAAGATATTGTTTCAGATATGTCTCTTGCTAATGTTTGTGTATTATAATACATAAACATGTATGAACATGTTTGTTATGAACAAATAATTATTTGTTCATATTTCATATTTCATATTTGGCATATTCAAGCCTTTGAGTGAAAACCACAACTTTCTATCACTTATCTGAGAGAATAAAGTTATAAATATTAATAAAATCTCAGAGCAACTATTTTCATTAACATGTATCTATTATTAACTCACTAAGTGAAAAGTGGGCAGAAAGTTAAGAATTTCAGAAAAAACCGCAAACATCTGGCATGAATAGAGATGAAGATAGCTATTAACAACAATAATTTGTCTAAACAATTATTTTTTCTGAACTCAAATAATTATTCAGTCACTCCAAGTAGAAAATAGACAAATAGTTAAAAATTTCTGAAAAAACCACCATTTCTAGCATTATTCAAAGTTAATATCATTAAACATGATAATAATTTGTTCGAACAATTATTTTTGTTAAAATTGATAAACTCTGACATATTTCTAATGGAAAGTTGGACAAAAAGTGGAAAATTCTTGACAAAACCGCGACTTTCTATCTCCATTCCAAAAGCAAATTGCTAAAAACAATAATAAATTGTTGAAAAAATTTATGTAAACATCTGATTATAAGTATAAAATAGTGTTTTATGTATGAGAAACACTTAGCTTGAAAAAAAACTCAAAAAAAATCATAGTTAGCGCCAAAAACTCGCAAAACCCATTTTTTCACTGAAGGGATTTTTTTGGGACCCTATAAAGGAGACTAATAGAAGTGGTACAGGTATTTCAATAGTAATATTTTATTCGTATTCTATGGCTAACTTTGAAGAGAAATTTCGAGTTTTAACTCGGTTCAACTAATATTGAAGATTCCGAATCAAATTTACAAAACGAATTTTTTTCTTATGAGAAATAGCAGGTGTTCTGGCAAGGAGGCCGCTTTAGGACTCGCGAAACGTCGAGTAATCAGGCTATGCGTGAATGAGATGAGGATTGGGGGAATACAGATTACGATAAAATCTCCAGGATTGTTAGAGGCTTCAACAACCAGGGAACATGGATTGTTAGCGATTTAAAAAAAAGGAATTCAGTGATGGTTGCCAATTATTCAGTGATAAGGAAAACGACTCTTCTTCAACCCATTCTCATTTGGGAGCTCAACAGTCCCGTCCTAACGTGCTGAATAAGCGGACAAATCAGTTCTGAAAAAAAAGATCTGGAAAGAGTAAGCCAATTCATTCATGATCATATTTAATAATTTGAGAAATGTCTGACCTGGATTTTCAACCCATTTAACATTTGGAAGCTTATCCAGGCAGCCGTGCTGTTTATTAACCACGAACCAGGCTCATGAAAAAATTGGCTTAACGAAATTTACTGACGGTTATAAACATGGCACTTTGGTTGTGTGAAATTTAGTTCCTTTGAAAACAACCTATCAAAATTTAACGAAAACAATCATGGAAATTGAATCAGAAGCTACATAAAAGAGGACAACCTAGAAAAATTACTGAGACTCTTCACAATAGTAAACTCTCCTTTCGCTTTCATGCACCCACTTTCTCTTGTGTTTTTCTTTAACTTGAAAGGAATATTAATTTGAGTTAAGTTGTTTGTAGTTAATGAAATTCTTTCTTTTAGCTAATATCCATCGCTCTACCAAGAGGTGTGCCGATATTATTACTGGGGACCATTTTCCTGAACAGAGAAAAGCAATCTGTCGAGAGGTCGAAGTTTTATGGACTTTATTCTGTAAAAATGATGCCTTTCGACACATATATATTAACTACATAGATTGGTTCAATAAACGAAAGCAAAATCAACGTACTGATAGAGATAAACGCTTCAACCTACATTTTCCTAGCCTAACCGGAGCTTGTCTCAGGAATTGCGTATGATCACAATTTTTCAAATATTTTTATTAAACAGCATACGAATTAATAAAACGCAAGTATCAATTGCCAAGTTTACAAAATTATCTATCAGACAAAAAAATAACTAACTCCTTCAAATCATTAGAAGTTATTAAATCACAACTTCTAAAACGGGTGAAAGTTCGTTCTTCAATGTACAAAAATAATTTTTCCTTTCTGTTTTTATTAATTTACTTCCAGTGCAGAAGGAAACACTTTCAAAATAAATAGAATTTTGCTGAGCACGTATTCGCACTGTTCTGTGAGAAATTACAAAATTAATTTGTTTAGGTTATACTATCTGCTGGAAAATGCGTTATTATAATAAATTTAAATTTAGAATTTAAAATTTAAAGATTTTTCGGGTTTCAATCGTGTGCGAAACTATGAATGTTGCCGACGTTTCGTGAACATTGCAGTTCACATCTTCAGGGCTGACCTGAAACTGAGGTTTCAGGTTATGTTGTTCTTATATATGTATTCTCTACGATGCCTGTGATTGGCCAGAGTGCCCCATGGTGGGGACTGCTTGAACTTGATTGGCCAATTAAGTCTTTTTTAAAAAACCCGGGAGGACGGAAAGCCAAATCGGATTGGTATTATATCCATTGTCTCTATTGATGTTATTAGGGTGTTTCAAGATTTCGATTGCTTCTCTATGTTTTCTTGGGAATTTATTAGACGTTTTAGCGATGACGGTTGTTTTGTCAAATAAGATACTATGTCCTGTTTCGATATGATGCTCAGCTACTGCTGATTGTGTGAAATGTTTTAGCCTAACTTTACTCTCATGTTCTTTTACGCGTTAAATTCTAAATTTAAATTTATTATAATGAATCATCGTGAAAGTATCAAATCTATTAATGCGTTATTATGTTGAAAAGTAATTTCTTTGTGGTAAGCTAATAGTATATATACTAATAGTATATTACTCTCAGTTAGAACAAAAAATAATTTTCTACAAAAAAATTCAACAAACTAGTTTAATTCTCAACCGTATCAAGAGATCGATTTGAAAATAAAATGATGAGTCGTGAAGCAATAAAATAAATTGTAACCAAATATTTAAACTTTGAAATAAAAAAGATGAATTTTCAAGCAAACGAGTTGAATTTTCAACCTAAACAAATTTCAGCTAAAAATTCAATAGTTAAATTTTGAGTTGAAGAAATTAGTTTTTAATTAAATGAAAGAATTAGCAACAAAATATTTGAATTTTCAGCTAAAGAAGCGACATATTAAAAAAAATTAATCATCAACCAAGAAACTAAATGAGTAACCGAATAGTTGAATTTTCACCAAAAAAAAAAAGATAAATTTTCAATAAAAAATGGAGTAGTCAAATTTTCATTGAAAAAAAAATGAATTTCCAAATAAAAAAATTAATTTTCCATATATTAGTTAAATTTCCAAGACAGAAAATGAATTTTTAAAGAAGGTTTCAACTTTCAACCAAGTAATGTAATTTTCAACCAAAAAAGACAAATTTTCCATCGAAATTCAAATAGTTGAATTTTCAGTTTAGAATAATTGATTTTCAAATAAAAACTTAGTTTGTTGATTTTAAAATAAAAGAACTATTTTTTGAGGAAACAAAGAAACGAATTTTTATCAAAATAGTTAAATTTTTAACCAAAGAGATGAATTTTCGAATAAAGTTATGAATCTTGAATTTTTAAGTGGAAACGATACATTTTCAATCAAATAGTTGATTCCTAAATAAATAAAATAATTCTTTAACTATAAATGATATAGTTACATTTTTAGTTGAAATAATTAATGTCTAACCAAAAAAAAAAAACAATTTTCGAAAAATTAGTAAACTTTCCAACCAAACCAAGACATGACTTTCTAAAAAAATGATAAATCTTCAACCAAGAGAATGAATTCTTGACCAAATAGTTGAATTTTCAATCAAAGAGATAGATTTTCAACGACGAATTTTCAACAAAATACATATATTTTTAACCAATTAATTTGATTGTTGTCTAAAAAGATTAATTTTAAACTCAATAGTCGCATTTTCAACTAAAAAAGATAAATCTTTCAACAAAAGTGGAATATTTAAATTTCCAGTAGGAAAATTGTTTTTTCACTAATTCGTTCATTATTTGCATTGAATAATAACAATTAAAAAATCGCAGTAGTTAAGCAGGCCGGTTCGGTGACACCAGTACGTAGTTCTAGCTGCCACCGACAGATGGCGCCACTGGTCAGTTACCGACAGTTGTTAACTCGGTCGGTAACGGTTCGGCAGCAGCTACGTATTTCCAGCTGCCACAGACAGATGGCGCCACTGGTCCCTGTTTTACCGACAGAACCCACAAGCAACTTTTCAAAGGGGGCGTATGTGGGATCAGGGATATATCCAAGTTCTGGAACTTTCTAGAATTTTGCTTTTCTAGGAGTTTCGATCAAAGTGTACCTATTGCCTCTTAGATTCTTACTCGTGAAACTTTCTAGAACGTTCCAACTGGTCGGTAAATAGTGATTGAAATTTTTGGAAAGCTGTAACGAATTCATGGTTCGCTTAACGAGGAGGGTCCCTGCAATACCAACCAAGAATCAAATTCTGGGGATTCCTGGAAATTAATCGAACCTTCTGGAAACGTTGACGTGATCTCTGTCGATTTTCTAATCGTCGAAGTTTCTGGAAGGCTTCAATGCTCATGCCTGTGAGATTTTCAATATCCGTAAACTTTCCAGAATCATCAATATTGGACACAGTCTCTAACTGCTTTGCAGAAAAGATGAATCGATATATTCTCAACTTGCACCTGTAATGGTGCACATTTCAAATTCAAAGTCTTGAACCTTCCAGATTATTCTTTGTAGATGTGGTGATCTCTTAACGATTTTCTATGCGTAGAAATTTCTAGGTCTGACGTATAACATGTTTTCTCGATGATTCCAGTTCTACGTCTAATGCTCGAAATTTGAATTCAACCCAACGATGTTTATAGAAGTCCGGCGTTGAAAAGAATGACGACGAGGAATATTTTGGATTTTTAAACCAACCCAACGATGTCTGAAAATATCCAAGGCTGGAAGGAAGTTGAAGTTCGTACACATTTTAGAGCAATGTGGAAAGCGCGCGAAATTCGAATCCAACTATCCATAAAGTAAATCTAAATTATTCCAAGTAATACTAAAGTGTTTAAAATTAATTAAAGTGAACGCGGGTAAATAAATAAGCAGTTGTTTTTTTTTAACTTTGAATAATTTATTTATTTTTCACAAACTTTTTGCAGTACATAAAATTTACAAAGTTAATGGCACTTATTGCGCATATTTAAATTCGAAAAGGTATAGGGTCCTCCCAAATAACGAAAATAGAGCTTTTTTGTAGCAGCTGCTTCTTCCAAATTCTCAAACGTCTCCTGATACGTAGCATCCTCAAAAATTTTCATGATCCTGCCTGGCAAGAAGACTGCATACTGGTTTTCCAGCTCAGCCACAATTTTTGTACCATATTTCGAGTGTACTTTACGAATTTTTGAAATAGCGTATTTCTCGTTCAGGGTAAGAGCTGAAAGCGGTCTTGTAGGCAAAACTCTATCCATGTGGCCAACAGCGTTAATACTTTTGAGGTCCATCTTCTATAAAGGCATTTTTCACTTTTACTGGATGAATAGCTCTGCACTGTGCTCAGCGATAGACTGAAGCTACTGAAACCGGACGCTCCTTATATACCTTATTACCCCTACTCTAATTACGTTCTAGGAAGATCGATCAAAGTTTCTATAATGTGCGTTACACGCGGAGCTGTTGCCTTCATTCAATTCCTAGAATTATCGACATTGAATGTAGTCTCTCTAACGGTTTTGCGGGAAATGCCAATCAAAAGTTTCAACGTCCACCTATTATAATACATATCTAAAATTCATTGTCACAAATCTTCCTGAAATTTTTGCGTAATCTCTGACGATTTTCTGTAAATCGAAATTTCTAGAAGGTCTGACGTATAACGCGTTTTCTCGATACTTTTAGTTCTAGAGGAATCGACGCAGTTAATTATAACGATCGCTCACTCTAATGCCTAACGATCGAAGAAACGAGATCGTGTGAAATTTGAAAATTCAATCCAACGATGTGTGTGTCCCGCGCTGAAATCTGGGATCAACCCAACGATGCTTAAATGAAGTTCAACGTTAAAAATGCATCCCAACGTCGTCTGTGATTGTCCATCGCTGACAGTAAGCAATATTTAGAGTTCTACTCAACGATGTTTGTAATATTTAACACCGGAAATGAAGATACCCAATACAATTTAAAATCAGCTTAACGAATACTTAACTAACTGAATGATTTCAAATAAATCTGCACTCGTAGTCAAATTAAATGTTTGAATTATTCAAGAAAGAGACTAAGCTAAATTTACAAGAGAAAATTTTAATCTACAATGTGATAAAAGTAAACGTAGTTAAAACATGAATTCACAATTGTTATGAAAGTCTTTGAGCGTTGTGTTGCTCAACGAAGTTTCTAAAGTGCTAACGATTTCAGTCATATCTTCGTCATTGTAGTCGGTTTTACTTACAGTCACATCTTCATCATCATCATCATTGTAGTCGGTTTTACTCTCAGCGTAATGCCTGATAGTTGGTTGATCCCGAGGAGTCAAGAACCAGGTCTTGGGCGTTAGAGCATTTCGTACTGCACAATTTGCATTCCAGCATTGAAGGTGGTGATTGCATTTTGTTAAAACTGTGCAGCATCATCTTTTCAACTGAGGGCAGCCCAGATCTTCCAGATTATTCGCATTTTGCACGTACTGGTCCAACCATTTTTTCTTTTCCAATCCTTTAACGTAGACTGCACTAGCGCCACCTAGTGTATCCCGAATTATAAGCCTCACTTCTTCATAGTGTATGTCACCGGAAGTCCATTCCAAGCCATGGTGATTTTGCGTCAACAATAAATTCTCACTCTTGTATTTAGCAGGCAGTTAGTCCCAATAGTAGGGTTGTTCAAACAGGTAGACCACAAGTTGAGCGTCTTCCTGAAGAGGAATTATAGCCAACTCCTTGAAGACGAACTGGTTGATGGGATTTTTGAAGCCTTGTACATCCACGATGAACTCCATATCGATGAAAACTGAACTCTACTCCTGAAATCATCTCTATTTTATACCTTTTCTCCCCACCATCACTGACATTACACCCACTTCTGCCATCACCCCCACTTCTGTCGTTACCCCCACCACTATCATCTTAAATCAACTTCTTTACACTGACTCTCAGTGGCTGGTACTGAATCGTACGGTCATGTATAATTTGACAGTAGACTGCAGTTTTAGCAGGAAAATTGTCTGCAGATTCAAATTCTAAGCGAATGTCCACTGAGGTCTGTTTGAGAAACTCATTTTGTTTCGAGCAATCGATGACACTGAGAGGAGGGTATTCATTGAAATCACTTTTTTTCAACATTGGTTCAGGCTCTTTACCATAGTAGGCTGCCTGAAAGTTTGCATACATCTCATACAGTAAGGCAAACTAATTATGGCTGAAGTCCAGATTTAAATTACCATATGGATAATACTGTGAATTGAGAAATAACTTAACCTTGGTTATATTGCAGTGATCGAAGCGATTAGCATATCTGGCTTGCTTATCCTTTCTATGTCTGGAAACCCAGTATAATGTAGCGTCGTTTTTCTACCTGAGTTGACGTGTTCACAGTCCATATATGTCTTGAGGTTGTGGGAAGCAGGGGGTATTCATACAATTCCCATGAGCGAAAACTCATAGTTGTGAGAATATCTTTTCCAATAATATTCAGCAACTGTATCTTTTGCTGATCTGAAACCATTACATATGGTATCATCCACTCTACTTTATGAATCGAGATCTTAAATTGCTCTTCGTTTCCTGGCGCTTGTCGTGCTTGAACAACAGCATTTAGGTCACTGCGTGATCTTGTAAGGATAAGTTCATGCTTTGCATTAACAATGATCTTTCGATAGTCTTCAGCAAATCCTAGGATCATACTGAGTGGTATAGTGACATCAAAGTATCCCTCATAATTGGTAAGACGTTTTGTTTCTTCCGGGATGTCGAGGCAGCCTGCATTCTCCATTAAATAACTTTGTCCATTGAGCATTGAGTTCATCGCGAACTTCATTAAACAGATAGCAGATGGCATTGCTCACTAGTGCTGTACTAGCAACAGCTGTAACTCCATCTGGCCTTGTTAGTCTTCCATACACATGCAGTGAACTCGTGCTGGGTAGTATACACAAATCTTGATGCTCGACAGCAATTCGAATTTCATCACTGTTGTTGAATGATGATGATAATGCATAAGGCTGATGTGCATGAATTTCATAGTGAGCTATAGGCTCATCAAATCTCACTGGTGTTTGAATGTTTAGTATTTCTTCTATTTTTATTGCAACAAAAGGAGATGATGAATATCTTAAATGGACGTTTCAGCTTCTTTTTCCACGAGGTTTGATCTTCAGACCAAGCTGTGTCAGAAAGAGCACGTTCTGAGGTGTAAGCTCCTTGCGTGCTGCTTGAGAACTGGTTTGCATTCGACATGTTGACGTATTTTCACCTGTTCGTATTGGTAAAACACAAATATTGTCACTACCGAGGATGAAGAGGAGTTGATGCAGCGCTGGAAAAAACTGCGAAATATACCGCGGAGGAGGCCAAAGTTCAAAGTTGGTGACAAAGTTCGAATCAGCAAGCACAAGCACGTTTTTGAGAAAGGATACACTCCCAACTGGACAGCAGAGATAATCACTGGTGATCGAGTTGTGCTTACGAATCCAGTGACATACAGGCTCAAAGACCATCAAGAACAACCCGTTGCTGGTGGATTTTATGAGCAAGAACTTCTCAAAGTTAAACATCCAGACGTTTTCCTTGTGGAAAAAGTAATCAAGAAACGTGGTATAAAAATATTTGTAAAGTGGTAAGGTTTTGACAGTTCACCCAACAGCTGGATAGATAAATCAGATATGTAATCAACTTTGTGCAATCTTGAATCAACTTTTGTGCAATGTTGAGTCAACGTTGAAGAAATGTTGAATTAGCGTTGTATTGATGTTGAACCAACGTTGAAGCAATGTTGAATCAACGTTGAATCAACGTTAAATCGAAGTGGAACCAATGTTAAACCAACGATGAACCAATGTTGACACAACAATGAACCAACGATGAAGAAATGAGTGCTAAACCAACCATTAACTTATGTGTTAAATTTATGTTAATTCTACGCTCATACTAACTAGGTGTAAGGTCTTGATAATTGAAAGCAATTTATACACATACATATTGTCTTTTTCATTCAGTCGATTCATGATAACAACTATTTACAAAATAATTACAATAAGAAAATCTCTAAAGCACTATTTACAACTAATCTTGCACTCGAAGATCCAAAAGTTCAATATCACTATCGCTAAGGACGTCATCATCATCATCATCATCATCATTATCCCGTGTGGGGTTGCTGGTCCCCCATCGGGCGCCTCTCCAGGTTGCGGATAGGGGAACGCCTCCCAGATATGGGTGGTACCGGGAAAATCAAATACCCGGGGGGGACAAAAACCAGCTAGGGGAAGGAACCCCGAACAAGAAACCAGTCATGAGCGGGTACGACAAAAACACAATACCCGAAGGGAGTAGAAATCTCCCTGCCGGTTCCGATCGGGTGCAAGCCCCGGTGGCCTGTGCCGGTTCCATGGATTTTGGGAGGAACCAACCGTACTTTCACAGGAGCGTATGCGAGGAGCCGGGTGGTCCTTTGGACGTGACGGAGGAGGTGAAAACATCAGTGAATAAGATGGACATCGCACAAATGGATGCCAAACTCACAGAGAAGTATGGTCTCTTTGAAGAGTTACGAGGCACCATAAAAGAAATGGTGGATTTCAGCAGCACTAAGAGGAATATGTGGATTCCAATTAGGGAAGGGCTGCAACGAGCGGAGAGAATCATGAAGGAGCTGCGCGATCACTCTTTGACGACCGAAGATCTTCATAGGGATTTGATCGAAAATGTTGGTCGGACTGCACGAACGAGAGCTATGACCCGAAAGGAGAAGGCGAAGAAGAAAACAGACGAAAGCTGCACTCAGACTGATGGATCTGTGGCAGCTCCCAACACCCAACCTAGGAAGCGATCTTTCCTAGTA
The DNA here is from genome assembly GCA_932178445.1 of Andricus quercusramuli. Taxonomy (NCBI): domain Eukaryota; kingdom Metazoa; phylum Arthropoda; class Insecta; order Hymenoptera; family Cynipidae; genus Andricus; species Andricus quercusramuli. The sequence goes on along the minus strand of CAKNXH010060788.1, from coordinate 287,401 downwards.
TAATCACTAGAACTCATATCCTGTATCCATACTTCTTTCTTCATGTCTCGAGCCTTCTCGAAATTTCGACGTATAGAAAATCGTCAGAGATCACCACGTCTGCAAAGAATCTTCTGGAAGGCTCGAGACGTTGAATTTCAAATATGCATCATTATAGGTACAAGTTGAGAATATATTGATTCATCTTTTCTGCAAAGCACTTATAGAGACTGTGTCCAGAAACTTCGATGTATGGAAAATCGACAGAGAACACGTCAACGTTTCCAGAAGGTTCGATTAATTTCCAGGAATTCCAAGAATTTGATTCTTGGTTGGTATTGCAGGGACCCTCCTTGTTAAGCGAACCATGAATTCGTTACAGCTTTCCAGAAATTTCGATCACTATTTACCGACCAGTTGGAATGTTCTAGAAAGTTTCACGAGTAACAATCTGAAAGGGAACAGGTACACTTTGATCGAAACTCCTAGAAAAGCAAAATTCTAGGAAGTTCCAGAACTTGGATATATCCCTGATCCCACATGCGCCCCCCTTTGAAAAGTTGCTTGTGGGTTCTGCCAGTAAAACAGGGACCATCCTTATTGGCCAAGTCAAGAATCGGCGTCAGGGATCTACTTTACCGACCGAGTTAACGATTTTGAGAAATGACCAGTGGTGCCATATGTCTGTGGTAGCTGGAACTACGTAGCTGCTGCCAAACCGTTACCGACCGAGTTACCGACTACCGATAACTGACCAGTGGCGCCATCTGTCGGTGGCAGCTAGAACTACGTAGTGGTGTCACCGAACCGGCCGAGCTTAGCTACTACGATTTTTCAATTGTTATTATTCAAAATTGTACATCAATGCAAATAATGAACAAATTAGTTAAAAAATAATTTTCCCACTGGAAATTTAAATATTCCACTTTTGTTCACAGATTTATCTTTTCTAGTTGAAAATGCGACTATTGAGTTTAAAATTGATCTTCTTAGACAAAAATCAAATTAATTAGTTAAAAATGTATGTATTTTGTTGAAAATTCGTCGTCATAAATCTATCTCTTTTAATTGAAAATTCAAGTATTTGGTCAAGAATTCATTCTCTTGGTTGAAGATTTATCATTTTTTCAGAAATGTATGTCTTAATTTGGTTGGAAATTTAACTATTTTGTTGAAAATTCGTTTTCTTGGTTAAAAATTAATTTTCTTCAAATGAAAATTCAACTATCCCATTCTTGGTTGAAAATCTCTATTTTTTATTTGATATTATAACTATTTTGTTGAAAATTTGATTCTTTTTTGGTTAAGCATTAATTATTTCAACTAGAAATATAACTATACCATTTTTAGTTGAAGTTGCTTGTGGGTTCGGTCGGTAAAACAGGGACCATCCTTATTGGCCAAGTCAAGAATCTGCGTCAGGGATCTACCCTACCAAATGAGTTAAAGATTTTGAGAAATGACCAGTGGCGCCGTCAGTCTGTGGCAGCTGGAACTACGTAGATGCTGCCGAACCGTTATTGACCGAGTGACCAACTGTCGGTAAATGACCAGTGGCGCCATCTGTCGGTGGCAGCTAGAACTAAGTAGTGGTGTCACCGAACCGGCCTAGCTTAACTACTAATCGCTTACACATATCAGTTGTAAATTCAATAACAGAATGTTCTGTTTGAGACAGACTCAAAAATAAATTGAGAATTGCGTCGTACAAATTTATCGTTAACTATGTTATTTCATTTTGCCCCACTGTTCTGTCGTTGCGTGTTGATAACAAGGCTACGCAACTGCACTAAAAAACTAATATTCCTATAAATTATACACTGTAGCTAAAAGAATAATAAAAATTCTGTTAGCAGTTAGGACAAAATAGTGTTTTCAAAAAACTCGCGTATGAAAACTCAAAATCATGTAACTCTCTGAATATTGAATATTCGAAGAAAGACAATTTCAATGCTTCGTGGGGATTACCAAAAGATAAAACAACAGAAGCCTTGATAACCATAATACATTTGCATTCAAATCTTTTTATTTAATTTTGACCCGGATTTGGATTAAAAAGAATATTATATCTTAGTTTACTTGCTTTCTATTGAATTAATGATACAAGTACTGTAGACTATCTTCATTGGAAGCAACTTCTTCAAACCAACGTGGAAAGGGGTAGCGTCTGCCTATAGGACATTCCTTCATTTCAATTACGGTCATGTTGTCAACGTCACCGCTTGTCATGTTTATTTTTATTCTCGAACGATATGCATCTGCCTTATATATTCCAAGAAGAATTCCAGTATAATCCAGTATTGCAAAAACGACACCTTCGGATGTTGATAAAACAATATATTCTCGGCTTGGCACGGGCACATATATACCCTTTTCTTCCCGCAATCTAATTGGCAAGCCGGCAGGAATAACATATTTTCGGAATTCAAATTGCCGGTTCGGATTTTCCTGGGGAACAAGACGAATATATCCAAGTTTTGCAAGTGCATATCCAAGTACTTCTTGAGGAAAAGGCCTGCCCGGAGAAGACCAAGACTGTCTGGCAGAAGAAGAAGAACTAGGATGACGTTCGACATTGGTATTCCGTGCACACTGTAGTGAATCGTAATTTGCATAAGCTTTAATAAAACTTCTTGAAAAGATTGCTGGGCTTTTGCCTACTGGACAATCCCTCTTTTCATCTAAAGTCATATTGTCAACTGCGCCGCTTATCATATTTATTTTTATTCGCGAACTATCTCTATCTTTCCTGTAAATTCCACGAAGAGTCCCACTATCATCCAATATTGAAAAAATGTCATCACTGGATGTTGACAATACAACATATTCTTGGATTGGCACGGACACATATCTATTCATTTCTAGTCGAAATTTAATTGGCATACCGGCAGGAATAAAGTATCTTCGAAATTCAAATTGCTGGTTTGGATTTGTGCGAGGAATAAGCCGAACATGTCCAAGTTCTTCTACTTTACATCCAAATACTTGATCTGAAGGAAGCCTGCCCAGAGGAGAAGTGGATCTGGCATGAAGTGGAGGCTCTTGACAAGATGTCCGGTCAGGTGAATGTTGTCTGGCAGAAGAAGAACCAGGAATACGTTCGACATAGGGATTCCGTTCAAACTGTAGTGAATCGTAATTTGCAGAAGCTTTAATAAAACTTCTTGAGAAGATTGCTGGACTTTTTCCTACTGGACAATCTCTCCTTTCATCTGGAGTCAAATTATCAACTGCACCGCTTATCATATTTATTTTTATTCGCGAATGATTTCCATCTGTCTTATAAATTCCACGAAGAATCCCACTATCATCCACTGTTGCAAAAATGTCATCATTGAATGTTGATAATACAATATATTCTTGGGTTGGCACGGGCACATATCTATTCAGTTCTAGTCGAAATCTAATTGGCATACCAGGAGGAAAAACATATCTTCGAAATTCAAATTGCTGGTTTCGATTTTTGCTAGGAATAAGCCGAACATATCCAAGTTCTTCTGTTTTACATCCAAATACTCGATCTGCAGGAAGCCTTCCCAGAGGAGAAATTGATCTGACATGAACTGGAGGCTCCTGAGAAGATGTCCGGTCAGGTGAATATTGTCTGGCAGAAGAAGAACCAGGGTTACGTTCGCCATTAGGACTCCTGCTAGCAGGCGATCTGGACCTGCCACGAAAAAGAACCTCCTCTGGAGAAATCCGGCCAGGCATATGTTGTCGTCGAGCAGCAGAAGAAGAAGAAGGGCCAGGATTACGTTTCCTGTAAGGTTCCTCGTTGGGCTGAGAACTGCATTCTGCAAGAAGAAATAGAAGATTCATTTCTTTATGTTCAGTACACTTATGTTTAATATCTTTAGCTAAATCAACGTTTCCTTGCAGAAAGCATCTTTCTGATACTTCAACGAAAATTATGAGAAATAATTTTCAATTACAAAAAAACCCCACTGCACATTTTTCCTGTTAAATAATCATATATTTTGTGTAGGAGACGAGGGCATAAACGCTTTAATATCCTCAATGACAAACTATTCTCTACCATAAAAAAACCTCCATAAAATAAACAGTTTTTCATATATCCAATTCTTTGGCAAATTTTTGCACTCAGTTTTCACTGTCAAATAATACTTGAGGGGCTGATAGCCAAAGCAGACTAATAAAAGTGTCGGAGCAAAAGCGGGTTGATTATTTCTCAGAGCAAGATTGAATTAGCCCAAGCGCTGCGAGCAAAAACAAGCTGTAGATTTAACTCGTTTTTGCCCGTAGCGAGTGGACTAACCCATTTTCGCCCGCACTCATATTTCGATTTGGTTCAACTCCAACCTAACTCTTGATTCGTTTTTGGCCACGCTGATATGTTCATTTTGTTCGCGCCTGCGTGATCGAGAATAAATAAAATTTATGGGTTAATAATAATAATAACTCCTAAAGTACATCGATGCTGAATTGAGGTCTGAAAAATTAGAGTGGAAAATTGTATTATATTTTTAAAATCGTGATAATTATTTAAAAAACCCATTTCATTTATAATACGCAATATATCTGGCAAATGAATTATCAATACCATGGGGCACTAGAGATAATTCGGTTTCCATTGCGTGGAATGGGAAAACTAAAATTGAAATAATTTCACGAAACTTGTTTCACGGGGATTGACGCGATTCGTCACATGATTGCGAAATTAGAAACATAGAAACTGGAGTGATTAAAGGCGGTTTGGAAATATGGCATAACTGCAGCAAGTCTCCCAGGACTTATTGTCTCCCCGGCGACATCTCTCGTTCGGGAACAATTTTTGAATCCATGTAAAATGGCAAAACTGCAGCAAGCCTCACAGGACTAATTGTCACATCTGCGGCATCTCTCACCCGCGGCAAGTCTCCTCAGCGGCATCTCTCATCCGGGAAAAATGTTCAAGTCCACATCGAAGTGGCAAAACTGCGCCAAGTCTCTCAGGTTTAATTCTCACATCTGCGGCATCTCTCACCCGCGCATAGTGGGCTGAGAGACCACCAAAAGAGGGCAAAAGTCAACTTAACAGTTATTAATGGAAGAAATATTTTTCATAATATAGATGAGTTGAAGGATCTTTTCACCAAATTTTATAATATTTGAACTAGTCCTCTTAATTCTAGAGCGTTATGAATTGAAGAAGTGTTTCTTCATTTTTGTTACCGTTTTTTTGAAGAAAATCTTTGAAAAACTGGTTCATAATGTTACGAACCAAAATGTTACAATTGTTGCTGCTTATTAGAGTGGTCATAAATAATTACGTTATAGAAAAGAAATCCAAATTTTAGCTCGGTTTTGAATCCTCTCACTTTGTACTCATGCATTTAAAGAATTCACAGCAATGGACAATTTTTGAATCAAAAGTTCCCCGAGGTTACACCTGGTATCTAAAGTTCTATAGTGCTTTTAGGTTTAATATGATATTTACTATCAGGCTATTTCCCACCGTCTGCCACCATTGACATTTGACGAAGATATTAGTGAATGTAGTTGAGCGTGCACAGTGGGCTGAGAGATCACCGAAAGTGGCCAAAAGTCAAATTTTTGTTTGGATCCAATATGGCGCCTGATATTTCTAAACTTTTACTAATCTATATGAAGCTTGGTGTAAGGATGTTTCTGTGGTCGCTAGTTTCGAGTTTGACTTCAAAATTCATACATTCAAGATGGCGGATTCAATATGGCGCCTGACATTTCTAAAATTTTACATATTCATATGAAACTGGGTATGAGGGGATTTCTGAGGTCATTGATTTCAAATTTGACGTCAAAATTTATTAACTAAAAATGGTTGATCCAATATGGAGCCTGACATTTCTAAATTTTTACTCATTTATATGAAGCTTGGTCTGAGGAGGTTTCTGTGGTCGCTGATTTCGAGTTGGACATCAAAATTCATACATTTAAAAGGGCGGACTCAATATGGCGCCTGAAATTTCCAAAATGTTACATATTCATATGAAGCTGGGTATGAGGGGGTTTCTGAAGTCGTTGGTTTCAAATTTGACGTCAAAATTCATTAATTAAAAATTGTGGATGCAACATGACGCCTGACATTTCTAAATTTTTACTTAGACGAACTCGAACTAACCGACAAACGAGAGTTTGACGGGGACGGAGATATTTACTGAGGGGCAAGAGGACTCACTTCAAAGTTTGATACAAATATGTATAAAAACAAATACAAATACAAATGAAAAAAAAATTTCGAAATTTTAGGCGCCATATTGGATCCGCCATTTTGAATCTAAGAATTTCGACGTGAAATTCAAAATCAGCGACCTCAGAAACCTCCTCACATCAAGTTTCATATAAACAAGTAGAAATTTAGAAATTTCAGGTGCCATCTTGGATTCGCCAATTCGACTTTCATGAATTTGGACGTCAAATTCAAAATCAGCGACTGAGTTTCATATAAATCTAAAAAAAAATTGACTTTTGGCCACTTTCGGTGGTCTCCCAGTCCACTGTGCCGCGGCAAGTCTCCCCAAGGGCATCTCTCATCCGGGAGAAATGTTCAAGTCCACATCAAAGCGGCAAAACTGCGGCAAGTCTCACAGGACTAATTGTCACATCTGCGGCAAGTCTCCCAGAATGAATTGTCACATCTGTGGCATCTCTCACCAGCGGCAAGTCTACCCAGAGGCATCTCTCTCCCAATAAAATTTTCTAAGTAGCAGTGAAGATGGCAAAACTGCGGCAAGTCTCCCCAGCGGCATCTCTATCCTAATAAAATTTTTTGCTTAGTTGTAAGATGGCAAGTTTTGCCATCTTGAGAACTACTTAGATCTCATAGAGATATGGCCAAGACGTATCCATCGATACCTTTACATTTTTTCTGGGACGATTAATTCGTTCCAGCTATATGTCCAAATATGGAAATTCATATTTAAAGGATTTTTCGATTGAGAGTTGAGGGGGTAAAATAATGTTTGAATTGAAGTTTTTTAATTTTTTTAAATTTATCTGCTCTCTATAATATTCGAGGACGATATCTGGTTGTGATTTGTGAAAAATTGTTGTTCACGTATTTTCGAAGCAATTTATGAACATTATAAACAATATATTTGTTTGAATAATAATTTTTTTTTTTTCATGATTCAAAAATCTCCTAGAGATATGGCCAAGACGTATCCAATTGATTAATTGTTCACTATTATTTGTTCGTTACAGTTGACAACAGTCTTATCTTTATCTATTTTGTGTTAAAAAATTGTAAATTAAATGAACCAAAACTTGAAAAATTGGTAGAAACATTGTATTTGTTTGAACAATTATTCTTTCGCGGTGAATAAAAAACTTCCTAGGGGTTTTTGATTGAATATATCTACTAATATGCTTGAAATTATTTTCGGACTGATACATTGGCTTATACTGAGTTCCGAATTGTTTATAATTAGTTTTCTTTAAATAAATTCCCCAATTTTTAAATCTATATGTATAGCTAAATTCAGGGTCGTGAATTGTTTCTAATAGATAAAATACTACTTTGTACTGATGAATAGATGTTTGGATGAATTATTTAAACAATTGATTACTGTTTTTAGCAACTTTCTCTCTGAATGGAAATAGAAAGTCACGGTTTTCCTGACAATTTTCCACTTTTTGTCCAATTTTCAATTGGACAGAGGTAGTACTTTATCAATGTTGACAAACGTAACTGTTTCAAGAATTTATTATTATAATTAATGATATTCAGTTAGAATAATCCTAGAAAATTGCAGTTTTTCTGAAATTTCCAACTTTTTGTTCACTTTTTAATTGGAGTGAGTTGAATAATGAATTAAAGTTAACAAAATTATCTGTTTAAACAATTTATTATTATTAATATTTAATTCAAATAATGCTAGAAAGTTGCGATTTTTCTTGAAATTGGCAACTATTTGTCTACTTTAATGACTATTTGTCATTAAAAATGATGATAAATTGTTTGAACAATTATATTTTTGTTGAAATTGACAAACTCTGACATATAATAATACTAATAATAATAATAATAATATAATTAATCAAATAACATATATATTATAATGAGTTAATTGAATTGGAAAATTCAAAAAAAGGGGGAAAAATTAAATCACCCTGAGGGTTTATAAAATAATTGTTTAACACCTTTTTAATAAAAAGAGCGAAAAAAACAAACAAAAAATTCGCCAAAAAGATTCGAACGCGCGACAGCGTGCTCCTCAGCCAACCACCTTACCGCTATATCACTGACGTCGGTTTGGAAAATCTCGTGCGCCACGGTAGATACTCGTATAGCACGAAAATCGCGATTTTCAAGAATTCATTAAAAACAAAACTAGGGCGCAATTACAAGAAATCCGCTATACGTGTCTAATATTTTTCGGCGTTCTATTGATTTATACTAGTCTCATCTCAAAGTCAATATCGCAGAGCAGGCCTTCCCCGTAAGTGAGAAGTGGACAAAAGTTAAGAATTTCAGAAAAAACCGTAATTATTTGGCATTCTTATGGATGAAGATTATTATTAACGATAATAATTTGTTTAAACAATTCTTTCTGATTAAATTAAATAATTATTATGTCACTCCAGGTGGAAAATAAACAAATAGTGGGAAATTTCTGAAAAAACCGCAATTTTCTACCATTAAGCAAAGAAAATATAATTAAAAATAATAATGAATTGTTTAAACAATTACTTTTGTTCACTTGAACTATTTATCACTTCACTGTAATTGAAAAATGGACAAAATTTAAAAGGGGGAAAGAGGGACATTATTGGTATTCAAATGAGACCACTGGTGGGACACAGAATCGTTTCTTTTTACACTGAAAATAACAGCATGAAGTTATCCTTGTCAAAAATGGGTCGTGAAAAAAAATAATTTTGTAGAAGAAGAAATCTCTCATTTTCATAGTGTAAATATACAAATGGCTATTACATGACTATAAGCTGGAAAGGGAAACATTATATATATAAGATGTTATGGTGTTCACCAGGGTGTATATATATGAAATATAATGAGAATTACAGATAGATTATATTATTATATTTACCAATAGAACTAACGATGACCGCCAAAGCGAAAACAAAAGTACAGAACATACGCATTTTCGCAAAGTAGAGAACAAACTGATTATTGTTTCAGTGAATTATTTGGTTCTTAACTGTATCTCAAGAATATTCCATTACATCATCAGAGTGCAACTATATACATAAGTAGCCTATATCTCACACATATGTGAAATAACCACTTTATCAGTTTCGAAATTTTTCTCCGCAAATAATGATATCACTTGACATTTTTCATTATGATCATTTTGATTGGGACATTCTCCTCCCAAATGGAACGTAAAAATTGCGTGTCACCAAATTCATCCAGATTCGACCTTTCTCGAGTCACTTATTGAGGAAATGGTTTTTACTTCCGTTTCTGTCTATCATCGTTCTTTGTCAACACGACAACTTTCAAAGAAATTATCTGATTGAATTTCTGATTAAATTTTCATTTGTATGGAGATAGTGTTTCCATACAAATGAATGGAAATACTGCGTTTTTGGAGGTGAATTGAAATGTATTTATATAGCATGCAGGTATACATATTTCTTTTCATTCTCAGCGGCTTCCGCATATGTCCAATTACTTATTTATTCAACAATGAAGTTTCATAGAGATTTTCTGGTATATGTCCTTGCATACCTGTATGTCATAGAACAAATAGTGGTATCTAAAAAATTATATCGACATACGCTCTTATTTTAAACAAAGGTTCTGCAAAGTAGATCTTTATTACTCCAATGTTATCTCTTCCGAGGCTTCATTATTGCACAAATTGATATGATGAATTCATGTGATATCGTTTATCGATATTTTTTATAATGAACCAAATATAAATTTTTCATAAACTACTTTAATTTTACATGCACTACGGTATGATTATGGAAAAAGTATTTGAAAAGTAAAGAAATCTTTAGAATCACACTAAAACTTGGGGTATCAAATTGTTACAGATATTTTGTTCTAGAATTTCAACTGAATATGATTCGCTTTAGAGGATCAATGGAAATTATTGAGAAGAACTTCAAGGCGTATTAGCATCAGTATGCAAAACAGAATGACGGTTGACGATTACCGAAAAGCATTCCTTTGCCAAATTTGAGGTAGGTTATCGATTTTCAGAACTCCAATTTGCCAGAATCAAATTTTGTCAGAAGAACGACAATTTATGAATACCAGAGCTGTGTTTCTTTGTAAAATAGTGCAAGGGTCAGTAAAAGAAGGTGGTTTCTTTTATATAATTAAGCAACAGATGGCGATAGGCTTATATTCTTACTGAAAATTGATCTTGGTTGTCCAGGTAGTAAAAATACATCATTCCCGAGGAAGTTTGGTTAATACTTAGAATTTAACATACCTGGATGTTTCTATAATGGTCTCGTCGTACTAAAAATCATTCCTGGTTGTTCTGGTGTTAGAAATACATCTTCCCCGATGAAGTTTAATTAAGGACTGCAATTGAACATGCTTGGATGTTTTTATTAAGACTTCGAATTTAATATACCTTCGGGAATGATGTATTTTTAATACCTGGACCACCATGATTACTCTCTAATACGAGGAGATCCTTATAAAAATATCCAGGTACGTTCAGTTACAATTCTTAACTAAACTTCCTCGGGGAAGATGTATTTTCAATACCTGGACAACCAGTATTAATTTTCAGTAAAAATATACGCTTATCGCCATCAGTTTCTTCATTATGTAAAAGAAACCACCTCCTTTTATCGACCTTTGCACTATTTTAGAAAGAAACACCACTCTTGTATTCATAAATTTCCTGCCCACAGTTACACGCTCGGAAATTAGCGTTCTTCTGACAAAATTCAAATTCCGCAAATCGATAATAGATCCTTGATCGAGCTTTGCTGACATTTGTAAGCAAACATCCACGACCTAAATAATTTTGTAATGTTCTTAGTAGTTGAAATTTTATGACAGATAATTGATATCAAAATTTGAATCAATTTGATCATGAATTTAGATATCAAAACGTTGCATCCTTTTGATCCGTTTGCCGCATCAACTTGATACCTGGTAGTTTTGTGTCATGTAATTTCAGTTCCCATAATTTTAGATTCTTTCATTGAAAAAAATTAACACAGTATGAACACGTTTCGCTTTTGTCAACTTATAATGTATATAATGGATAGAAGATAAAATTGTTTGTAATAATGTGTCAAGGAATAGGGAAGAGATAGAAGAGCAGTGTGAACCCTTAGGGGACACATTAGGAGAAATAAAACAACAACAAAAACTAACTCAACTTTTTTCCAAATTCATATTTTTTAATTGTTGTTCATGCATAAAAATTCAATAATTCTTCTTCTTCTTTATTCATAATGTTTCCCCTAAGGGTTTCCATGACTACCATTTCTTACAACACTTCCTTCTACTTGTTTTATAAAATGTTATCCTTACTATTTACAATCATTCACACCTATTTACATAGAATCTTATATGTAACACCTTAAATCTATTTTTGACGAAAGCGCAATTTGTGACGTGTTAGCGAGCGAGTGATCGAAGGCGAGAGTGCAAGACAGAGAGAGAGAGAGAGAGCGGTAACGCAAACGCATCTTAATTTACTTATGCTATCACATAATCATTACTCACAAATCTTTACGCTTCTAATTTAAGCGACTTCCATTTCCTTTTTCTTTCGATTCTCTTGTACCTCCATTTTACTATTTTTTTTGCATCCGTTCTTTCATTCTTTTTCATTTGCTACCCTAGTATCCTCTAAACTCTAACTCCTTCATCCACTCTTCCCCCAAACCACATTCTCTTGCCAGCTTCCTTTATCTTCCATTCCTCTCCGACATCCTTGCCATACATGCTCCCATGTTTCTTCTTCCCATATTCACATATCCTGCATTTCCTGTTATCTTTCTTTTCCCAATACATACTTGCCCTTACCTCGTTTCCCAATCTAAATCTTGCAATTCTGGTCCATCTTTTTTCTCCTCATCCCTTTTCTAAATACTTTGGCTTCGTCTCAAAATTCCAAGCCTTCTTTCCCGCTCTAGTACTTAATTTATCCCTTTGCACTTCTTCTCTCACCATATTTCCCGGCGTCCTCCAGTCTACCCCTAGCGTCCACCTTATATACCTTTCTTGTAAATTTTCAATCTCTTTCCTTTCTTTCCATCCCCACATCTCTGCTCCATAAACTAATACCGGCCATACCAGCGTATCAAATAACAACATTCTCCTTCTCCAATTTTTTTTAAACCTTCTTTTTTCCTATTCCCCATATCTGTTTCATTACCCCTGCTGCTTTGTTTATCCTTTCTCTTATATGATCTCTATGATCTTCATTTGCTTGCAAGGTATATCCCAAATACTTAAACTCTTTTACTTCTTCTAAAAATTCAATAATTCAACTTACATATTGAAAATTTGTTAAATAGAACCTTTAAAATTATAGCGTTCAACCAAGAAACTGAATGTTTAACCAAATAGTTAAATCTTAAACTAAAAAAAGATAAGTTTTCAATCAGGGGATAACGAATTTTGTTGTAAATTTATCTTTTCAGTTGAAGATGCAATTATTAAATTTTCCATTGAAAATTCATCGTTTTTGTTTCAAAATTAAATTAATTGGCTGAAAATTACACGACTTCGTTAAAACTTCATTTTGTTTGTTGAAGTTGAAACTATTTTGTTGAAAATTCTTTTTTTTTATATTAAGAATCAATTTTTGTGAGTTGGAAATTAAATTGCCAGGTTAACAGTTCAACAACGTTGTCTAAACTTTATTTTATTGGTTGAAGGTTGAACTCTTTTGTGCAAATTGTATTCTTTTAGTAGGAAATAGATTTATTTACTAAAAATTTAAGTGTTCTATTTCTTTCCTAAAATTGATCATATTTTTGAGATGTGCTTGATCATGATGCTATTTGCTCATTTCATGAATGAATGATAAAAAAATGATTTAAATAATGAATCCAATATAAAAAAATTATGCGTATATCAAAAGGCAGAGAAGAATCGAATCTTTTGTGATCTTTCGCACATTATATTTTCAGAATTTTCCAGTTCTTTGTTTATTAAATTAATAAATAAGATCAAATGACACCTTTTTATGATCGACTACATATTGTCGATAAAAGCAAGTAATTTATGTCAAAATATTATCTTGAAATTGAATACTCGATAATGATAATATAATTTTATTTGCTCTTATAATTTTTTTATAACAAAACATATTACTTACGAATCACATTTCGCTTGCACATACTCCTGCGCATTGAATTCAGAAGATAATAAATTTCCGAAAGTTGTTTACCAAATGATCGACGAAAAAGACAAGAAACAACATTTGTTCATTATTTGTATTGATGTAAAATTTTGAACAATAACAATTGAAAAATCGCCTCCACATATCAGTTTTAAATACCCAAACAAAATTTATTGATTAAAACAGATTCTAAAATCAATTGAGAATTGCGCCCTACAATGTATCGTTACCTATGTTATTTGATTTCGCTCCACCGTGTCCGTCGTTGCGTGTGGATAATGAGGCTACGCAACTGCACTAAAAAATTAATATCCCTAAAAAATATACACTGTTGCTTAAAAAATAATAAAAATTCTGTTCGCAGTTAAGGCAATATGGTGTTTTCAAAAAACTTGGGTCTGAAAACTCATAATCATCTAACTCTCTGACTTTTGAATATTTGAAGAAAGAAAATTTGAATGGCCTTGTGGGGATATGCAAAAGATAAAACAAAAGAAGCCTTGGTAACCATGATACATATGCATTCAAACCTTTTTATTCAATTTTGATCCGACTACGGATTGAAAAGAATATTACATCTCAGTTTATGTTTTTTCTATTGAATTAATGATACACATGTTGTAGACTATCTGCATTGGAAGCAACTTCTTTAAACAGACGTGAAAAGGTTGGGTAACGTCTGCCTACAGGACATTCCTTCATTTCAATTACAGTCATATAGTCGACTGCTCTGCTCACCATGTTTATTTTCATTCTCAAATGATCATGACCTGCCTCATATACTGCAAGAAGAATTCCAGTATACTCCAGTATTGCGAAAACGACACCTTTGGATGTTGATAAAACAATATATTCTCGGGATGGCACGGGCACATATATATCCTTTCCTTCTCGCAATTTGATTGGTAAATTGGCAGGAATAACATATCTTCGGAATTCGAATTGCCGGTTCGGATTTTCCTGAGGAATTAGCCGAATATATCCAAGTTTTGCAAGTGGATATCCAAGTACTTCTTGAGGAAAAGGCCTGCCCGGAAAAGACGTAGACTCTCTAGCAGAAAAAGAAGAACTAGGATTACGTTCGACATTGGGATTCCGTTCACACTGTAGTGAATCGTAATTTGCATAATCTTTAATGAAACTTCTTGAGAAGATTGCTGGACTTTTGCCGACTGGACAATCCCTTCTTTCATCTGGAGTCAAATCATCAACTGCGCCGCTCATCATATTTATTTTTATTCGCGAATGATTACTATTTCTCCTATACATTCCACGAAGAGTCCCACTATCATCCAATATTGCAAAAATGTCATCATTTAATGTTGATAATACAAAATATTCTTGGGTTGGCACAACCACATATTTATTCAGTTCTAGTCGAAATTGAATTGGCATACCGGCAGGAATAAAGTATCTTCGAAATTCAAATTGCTGGTTTGGATTTCTGCGAGGAATGAGCCGAACATATCCAAGTTCTTCTGTTGTACATCCAAATACTCGGTCTGAAGAAAGCCTGCCCAGAGAAGAAATGGATCCGGCATGAAGTGGAGGCTCCTGGGGAGATGTCCGGTTAGGTGAATGTTGTCTGGCCGAAGAAGAAGAACTAGGATTACTTTCGACATTGGGATTCCGTTCACACTGTAGTGAATCATAATTTCCAGAAGCTTTAATAAAACTTTTTGAGATGATTGCTGGACTTTTGCCTACTACACAATCCCTTTTTTCATTTGGAGTCAAATTATCGACTGCGCTGCTTATCATATTTATTTTTACTCGCGAGCTATGTCCATCTTTCCTGTAAATTCCACGAAGAGTCCCACTATCATCCAATATTGCAAAAATGTCGTCATTGGATGCTGATAATACAATATATTCTCGGGTTGGCACAGGCACATATCTATTTTGTTCAGCTAGAAATTTAATTGGCATACCGGCAGGAATAACGTATCTTCGAAATTCAAATTGCTGGTTTCGATTTGTTCGAGGAATAAGCCGAATATATCCAAGTTCTTCAGTTGTACATCCAAATACTCGATTTGAAGGAAGCCTGCCCAGAGGAGAAATGGATCCGGCATGAAGTGGAGGCTCCTGAGGAGATGTCCAGTCAGATGAATGTTGTCTGCCAGAAGAAGAACCAGTATTACGTTTGCCATTAGGACTTCTGCCAGCAGGAGTCCTGGACCTGCCACGAAAAGAAGCCTTCTCTGGAGAAATCCGGTCAGGCAAATGTTGTTGTCGAGCAGCAGAAGAAGAAGAAGGGCCAGGATTCCGCTTACTATGAGGTTTCTCGTCGGGCTGAGAACTGCATTCTGCGAGAAGAAATAGAAGATGCATTTTTTTCAGCACATTTATGTCCAATATATTTAGCTGAATTCAACATTTCTTTGCAAAAAGCATCTTTCTGATGCTTCAATAAAACTTATGAGAAATAATTTTCAGTTAAAAGAACACCCCAACATACATTTTTCCTGTTAAAAAAACATATATTTTTTGTAGAAGAAGACATAATCATTCTTAACCCAAAATGTGACCAAAACTAAATAGAAGTGACTAATGTGTATTAATAATGTGTATAATGTCTTCTCTCGAATTCAAAAGAGTTCAATGGAGTTTTTAAGAATTGCAGGATAATTTTAGCAAATTCAGAATCAATCCCAAAAGTGAAACAATGATTTCAGTTAAATTCAAACACGGCGAGCTTCAATCATTTTGAACCTGAAAGTTTTGACGCTCACCTCTTCTTTATAGAATTTTGAAACAAGTGCAATTAAATTCTTCATTTGGCTCACTTGAAATGATTGTTAAGTGAGGGGCTGATAGCAAAAGTGGACTAAAAAAAGAGTCAGAGCAAAAGCGGTTTAATTATTTCTGAGCGCAAGAACGAATTAGCCCCATCGCTGCGAGCAAAAACGTGTTAAAGATTTAACTCGTTTTTTGCCCCAATTTGTTTTTCGAATTTTTATAAATAGCGCCTGGAAATTTATTCGACTCCACATAAAAACAAATCCCTTTTTTTAATGATATTTAGAGGTGGCGCAAGAGCCCCATGAAGTTCCACACATTTGAAAAACAGACGTTTTTGTACATTTTATTCAGAATCCTCAATATAGTGTGAATCGTGTTGAAACTCAACAGTTCTCTACATAAACAGCCATAGAATACGAATATAATATTACTTTTCAAATATCACCCCCATAAGTCTATTTCATGAAGTACAAAAAAAAAACCATAAGGGAAAAAATGGGGTTTGCGAGCTTTTGGCGCTCATTCTGAATTTTTTGCGTTTTTTACATGCAAATTGTTGCTAATAGTAAATATACTACTTTATAATGGCAACCATATGTTTGGATAAATTGTTTAAACAATTTATGACTGTTTTTAGCAATTTTCTCTCTGAATGCAGATAGAAAGTCACGGTTTTTCCGAAAATTTTCCACTTTTTGTACAATTTTCAATTTGACAGAGGTAGTAGTTTATCAATGTTAACAAACGTAATTGTTTCAACAATTTATCATCATCGTTAATGATACTCACTTAGAATAATCCTAGAAAGTTGCAGTTTTTTTTCTGAAATTTTCAACTTTTTGTTCACTTTTTACTTGGAGTGAGTTTGAATAATTAATTAGAGTTAACAAAATTATCTGCTTAAACGAGTTCTTATTTTTAATATTTACTTCGAGTAATGCTCGAATGTTTCGATTCTTCCTGTGATTGACAACACTATTTGTCTACTTTTCACATAGGGTGAGTTAATAATTAATTCTATCTAGCAAAAATAATTATTTGAAGGAATTATTATTGTTTATAACTATCTTCTTCTTTATTAATGCAATATAGTTGCGGTTTGTTCTGAAATGTTCAACTTTTTATCCACTTGTCACTTATTAAAGTAGTAAATAATGCAAGTCAACAAAGATAGTTGTTTGAAGAATTTATAATTGTTTATAACTATTTTCCCTTATAGTAATACCAGAAAGTTGTTTTTTCAATCTTGAGTTTTGCTCTGACTTTTCAGTTATGATCAAATAATAAGTGAACCGCAGCAAGAATCATTTTTTTAATAGTATTTTAATTTTTTGTTTTAATTATTTTTGCTCTTCTCCCAATGTTTTAAAACAATAATTCAAACCAAAAAGCTATCTAACACAAAAAAAACAAAGATTAGAATAATTAGGACTAGGTGAGAGAACTGGGTGTGCAAATGACTTGTAAAAGTTTTGTTCTAAATCACAACATGAAGTTTATTGCAAAATGTACAAGAAAAATATGGAATTGAACATATTTTGATATCAGTATCCCCCTCCAGCAAAATATATTCACGAAAAAGAAAGAGATTGTTAAAAGGGGAAAAGAGGGACATTATTGATACGAGTGTATCTTTCCAGTGCGAGTCGTAGGATCCGACTTCAAGTGCCGCTTTTCAAGTTCGTAGGTACGTAATGGCCATGTATATCTATAACGTCATCATTTTTGACACCTTAGACTGTACAAGCAATGAGAGTGAGAAAAATTAGTCTCAAGTAAATATACAAATGGCTATTACATGACTATAAGCTGGAAAGGGGGACTTTAGGTTCGCTCAACAGGCCTGAATAATAACCATATTCATGCATATATTATATGAAGTATAATAAGAATTACAGATATATTATATCATTATATTTACCAATAGAATTAACGATGACCGCCAAAGTGAAAACAAAAGTACAGGCCAACTTCATTTTCGCAAAGTAGAGAACAAACTGATCAATGCTTCAGTGATTAATCTGGTTATTAACTGTATCTATAGGAATATTCCATTGCATCATCAGAGTACAAATATATACATAAGTAGTCAATATCTCACATACATATATGTGAAAAACGACTTTATCAGTCGCAAGATACTCTCTCGCAAATAAATAAATCATTTGTCATTTTTTATTATGATCATTTCAATTAAGACATTCTCATCTCATATAGAAGGAATTGGTTTTATGTAAAAATTGAGTGTCGCCAAATTGATCAACATTCGACGTTTTTCGAATCACTGATTGAGGAGTAATGGTTTTCACTTCGGTTTCTGTGTGTCATCGTTATCTCTCAACGCGACAACTTTTGGAAAATTATCTGAATAAATTATCTGATGGAATTTCTGTATAAATTTTCATTTATATGGAGATAGTATTTCCATAAAAATGTTTGGAATTATTGCCTTTTTGGAGGTGAATTGAAATGTAGAATTATAGAATTTATTCATTGATGGTACATTCAGAATGTTTACATCTGTTCCGTAGCCTTCTCCTCTCCTGAATACAATTAAAATTTTCAACATTTCAACATGTAACTGTACATAACTTTCTGTCAAAATATAATTTGTATTGCACTTTAGATACAGAAACAATCTTATTTTACTTTATTAAAGATCTATGTTTTTAAATTTTTGTTCGCTTACAAACACACTTTTGCGTCCTTATTTGGTTCAATTAGTGTCTTCTTTATTTCTCGTAGCTTGCCGCACATGCTTTTTTTTTGCACTGCCATTCAGATGTTCAATCAATTTGTTTCTCCACTGATCACAGTATTTTGCTTCTCTCCAAACTCTTCACCATTCTTTAGACTCGGGGCTCAATTTTTCCATTAATTTCTCGCAGCTGATGACGTGTCCTATTCCTTCCAGGTCGATTCCACAACTCCCGCATTTTTCGTTGATATAGCATCTCCTTCCTTCTTTCGTTACATTTCCGCATCTCCATCTAGCCCAGGTCTCTTCCTGCCATGCTTTGAGACGTTTCCTTTGCCAGTAGCTTCCCATGATGACGTTGTCCTTAATTAGTTTATGGTAGTTACAATAAGTAGAGTTATCAACTCCAATTCACTCTCTTTAGACATATTGCTCCTCTTTGGTTTTGGTTATGTTTTCCAGTCTTCTCTCGATTTCTTCAATCGGTCTTCTTTTCCATACTTTTTCTATTAGCTCGCCGTTACCAACTCTTTTTAAGGCTTTCATCAACGCTTTTCCCCATTTCGTAGGCAGTCTATTCGTCATTCCTCTCACTTCTTCCAACAGACATCTTCTGGGCCAACAGTCATCTTCCATTTTCAACAATTTAATCAGGAACTTCCCAGCTCTTTTCATTGCCTCCACCTCTATGCTTCTTTTTCCTGCTTCTAATTTCCACAAATACTCTGGAGAGTTCCGCGATAGCCCCATACTTGCTTTAACATATCCGTTTTGTATTTTTTCGATAAGTCCTCTCCTGCTCCAACCCCAAAGCTCCACTCCGTACATGGCCGAAATCTTCATCGTTGTTTCCATTAAAAAGCCTCATCTTCAGATCTGTCACTTCTGCTCTCTTTGTCTCCCCCCACACCTTGTTTACCAGTTGTTGCGTCTTATCGGCGCACTTTCTCGTGTGTGTGTGTTATACTGGTTTTTTGTTGTAAACCAAACACCCAAATATTTGAACTGATTTACTATTTCTATCGTTTCCTCTTTATAGGTCCACTTTTCCTGTCTTTTCCGCCCTCCATTATTGAATATCAGAATTTTATTCTTGCCTACATTCACCTCAATCAGATTTTCAGTTGAACATTTCTTTAGGGTTTTCAACATTTTATCAAATTCTCCTCCACATTCAGCTATAAGTACGGCGTCGTCAGCGTGGAGCAGTGCGAAAATTATAAGACCTGTACTTCCGCCGAACTCTGAGCCTCCTTCTCTCCTCTTTCTCAGGGTTTTTTCCAAATCGTTGATGTATATGTTAGGCTCAAAGACCGAAAAAAAATGACCAAAACACGTTCTGGCCGTTTTAGAAACGCCAGGACGCGTTGTGGCTGTTTTGAAAACGGCCAAAGACCAAAATCAACGACCAGAACTAGTTTTGGTCGTTTTCAGAACGACCAGAACGCGTTCTGGCATTCTTGAGAATGCCAGAACGCATTCTGTCCTTTTTCAAACGACCAAAACCCGTTCTGATTGGTAGTTTTCAAAAGGGCGGACTCAAAACTGCCCTTTAGAGTTAAATTTTGTTTTAAATCTGAAAAAAGAAAATTCCTGATTTTTGTTTTTTCGTTCCTTTTATTTGAACTGCTGCCGACTTCGACTTGAAGTTTCCCATGTAAAATGCATGGGGAAAAATCAGTTTTATCAGTTTTTGGAATAATTGTTTAGGGTTTCAAAAAAGGTGACGGGAAAGTATAGAGGCTTGTAGAGAATTACTTAGCGAAAAATTTCATGTATCGGACATATGGGTTTGACACCCGTAACATAACCCCACGAGTCCCTGAAAACTACCCTTAAAAACAAAAATATCAATTCTCCATAAAAACGACCTTTTTGGCACTGCATTCTCGTCTTTTTTCACCTAACATTATTTATATTGGTCTAGTGGAATATTTATTAGCATCGCGTAATTAATTCTCAATTATTTAAACAAATGGAATTAAAATAGAAAAAACGAAAACAAGGCATTTTCTTTTTTCAGACTTGGAACAAAATGGGAAGGGATCGTCGCCCTCTAAAGAAAAAAGTGTTTTCGAGCCACCCTAGTCCACATATTACGTTGGTTTTACGTTGGTTTTACGTTGGTCACTTTTTGTGGACGAAAGTCTTTCGCAATAATTAGCTGCTTTAAATTCACAGTTTTTAAATAAAATATAAGGGAATTTAATGTCTAATTACGATAAGTGAAAACTAGCTACTGCTGCTTAAAAATTACTAAAACAATTTTTATAAACAAATACGCAGTTTTCCTATGCCACAATGAATGGGCTAAATTCCATGTTTGCATTATTACCCGAAAATGGCTTGCTAATAAATCCTTGCTGCCATTTTTTTTCAAATCAACAATTGTTAGTTACTCAAACAATATTTATGAACAAATTCAATTTTTCACTATTATTCCACGAAAAGGCCCAAATTTTTAGCGGAACTAACTAAAAATGTATTGCCAATTACTCTTTGCTATCATATTTTTTCATAGGACCAGAACAGTTAATTATGAAACCGACTTTTATAAACTAACATATATATTTTGGCTACTGGCGATCTGATTTTTTAAGTGAATATTGTTTGAATAATCAACATTTCTTGTTTATGGAGTAAAGATTAAGCCCAACGCTTTTTGCGATTTTCATTGCGGATATGGAAAGTAAGCTGGAGGTCGGGGTGGTAGGAGAAGTCAGGATAGGAGGGGTTAGAATTTGGTCGCTAGCTTATACAGATGACATAGTGTTGCTGGCAAGCAGCGAGGAGGCCTTAAAGGAGATGATGAAGAGGTTGAGAAGATACCTGGATAAAAAGGGGTTAGAGCAGAATGTGGAAAAGTCCAAGGTTTTGGTTTTCAGGAAAGGAGGGGGAAGGGATAAGGGAAGGGAGTGGAAGTGGAAGGGAAAGGAGGTGCAGGAGTTGAAAGTGTTTGTGTACCTGGGCTTCGTGTTTCGAGGGAATGGGGGAGTGGATGGTCACATAAAAGAGAGAGTGAGGAGGGCAAATGTGGTGATGAGGCAGGTGTGGGGGTTGGGAAAGAAGTTATTCGCAGATGATTTTGGAAGGAGAATGAAATTGTTTGATTCACTAGTGATGAGTCTGCTACTGTATGGGGTAGAGGTGTGGGGTTGGAAGGAAAGCGAAGAGGTAAATAGAACGCAGGAGAGGTATGTGAAGTGCACCCTAGGGTTGGCAAGGAACACGCCTGATTATATTGTCAGGTGGGAGACGGGGAGAACGAGTGTAGGAATTCTAGCAGGGACCCGGGAGTGGGTGGGGAGGGGGTGGGAAGGTGGAGGCTGAGAGGGAAAGGTATTTTAGAATGAATGGACTGCAGATCGATGAAGTGAGAAGGATGCACGAGGAAGAAAGGAAGGTTTATGACTTGGTTAAGCAAAACGGCATGGAGAGAGAGAAGACAGAAAGGGAGGAGAGAATAAGAGAGTCAAGATTCAACGGGAACTATGTGTGGATTATGCCAAGTGCAAGAGCGCAATATTTATGTGAGAAAGGAGAGAAAGGAAGTCAGGAGCTTATAGCGAGGATGAGGTGTGGGTGCATGGAGGGTTTCAATAGGTTCTGGCTCTCGCGGGAGAAGAGGATGTGTGAACTGTGTGGAAAGGGGGATGCAAAAATGGAGCACTGGTTGGAGGAGTGCGTGGAGGTGGAAAGAAGTGAGATAAGTATGGAGATATTGTTGCATGAAAAGGGGGAAAAAAGGGCAGTAGCATGGGTGAAGGGAGTGTTGGGTAAGATGGAGATGAAGAGAAGGAAGGAGGTAGAAGAATGGAGACGGAAAGATTGTGAATAGGAGAGAAAGTAGATATAAGTAACATGTAAATAGTAGATAAGTAGTAGGTATTAGAGCGAAAACAGAGGTTGGCAAGCGAGGCAATGCGAAAAAGTAGGGACATGCGAGTGAGGCGAAGCAAGGAAGGCAAGGCAAGGCGATAAAAGCGTGCGGCTTAGATATAAGGAATGGATGCATGTTAGTTTTTAAGGGTTAGTTTTAAGAAAATTCTGTAAAAAATGGATGTGTAAGCAAGTCAATTTTTTGAAGCCAGCAGGCTGAAAAATAAACGTTTATCCATCTATTTTAGAAGAAAAAAACTGTTATCAATGTAGAATGTTTTGAAATGCCAAAAGGTACAAATATATTTGCAATTCATTTGAATTTATTTGGATTTCAAACTCAATTCTTATGTGGGTGGAGGGTCAATGTATATTGTTACGCTAACTTTACAAAGGGGGCGGGTATTTGTAGATAGTACAAATATAAACAATTGCTTCTTTAATGTTACATAATAAATCCATCAAAGTACCATCCTTTCTCAGTATTAAAAAAAATACTTTGTTCGGTCGACGTTTGAGAAGTCGGCGAATTTTTTGAAACTACCAGTCAGAACGGTTTTTGGTCGTTTGAAAAGGGCCACAACGCGTTCTGGCGTTTTTGCCAGAACGCGTTGTGGTCGTTTTTTTCGGTCTTTGGCCGTTTTCGGTATTTGATTTTAACATATATATTAAAGAGAATTGGACTAAGCGGGCATCCCTGCCGTACTCCACTGGTTGTTTTGAACTTTTCCGACATTTCTTCTCCCGCTATTACCTGGTTCCATGTATTCTTGTATAGTTCCTTCACCATCTCTAAATATTTGCCTCTGATGCCCATCTGTTCCATTCTTGTCCATAGTCTTTCCCTATTCACTGTGTCAAATGCCTTCTTGAAATCGATGAAAGCCGTGTACAGTCTTCCTTCTTTCTGATTAAGCTTAGTTCCTATTATCGTATTTAGAATGCATATTGGTTCCATAGTAACCTTCTTGCTTCTGAATCCAGCCTTCTTTACGAAAAAGACTCTGCTCCCTTTCGTCTCGATCCTTCTTCAGCCTAATTTCACCTTCTAATTCGTCCCAAATTCATCCCACTCTTATTTTTATTTGCATAGTATGGAGCACCTAATCTTCAAATTCTTCTTTTTTCTCTCTTTTTAATTGCGTCAGCCCATTTACAAAGATGGTTTCCTTCCTTGCTCTTCTCTCCTCTTTCCCAGCTGTCCATTCCTCCTGGCTCAATGTCCTTGCCGAATTCCTCATCCGCTAATCTCTGTAAATTATCCAGTACA
>CAKNXH010060788.1:218107-253556 GCA_932178445.1 Andricus quercusramuli | reverse complement strand
GTTTTTTGTGAATACTTTTCTGTGCACGTTTTGATATTCGATCTCACGTGCAACAACGCAGCGTTAGCTGTTTTCAGGTATATCAAAGAAAGTAGTTATTTTGGTTCAGGAAATATTTTTCCGAGTATAATAGTGTATGGGAAGTAAATGTAAATTTCGAAGCAGAATATCCCGACTTGTTATCAAGAAGAAGGTTTCTAGTGGCAATACCTAAGATTTTGAACTGAAATATTCGAGATACTACACTGCAATATTCGAGATTATTTAATATTAAGAATTAGTATGTATGCACTGAAATATTCTGATCAAAGTGCAAAAAAAGTGGAATTCGCCTTTCTAAGAGGGTAAACTACCGTTACGTAAGTTACACTTTCTAATGTTATGCCATGCTCATTATTATTTACAATAAATATATAAATTGATATGCAAAAAAATTGTGTTATGTATTATTATCATCTGCCAATCGATATGTCAAAGGGGTGAAAACAACCCCTCAAAGTCACCCCTAGACAATTTTTCGATTGTCAGCTTTAAACAAACACATAATTAAAATCAAATAACTGTCAATTATGTGTCATTCGGTAATTAGGTGTAATAGTACTTCTTCTCTATTTGATGTTTGAACATTTATTTCAGTATAATAAAAAACGAAGTTTATAATTAAATATGCCAACAATCACTTTCGAGAATGTGCTGATACAAATTTTGCGGTCATTAGTTTCGAATTTTATACAATTGATTATGGATGATATATAGTACAAAAGTGATAATCTTCAAAAAAATGTTTTAAACATAACGTTTTCTTGCATCATGAACATTTTGTAATACCTACATTCATACATCCGGATATTTCGCAATTTGTTCGAGTTTCCCTAAAACCAAATGTAACTGGATTATCAAAGTTGTCGGGTTTTGTATCAATGTAACCACTTTTATACCACGCATATTTAGAAAGGTTTAAGTATCGAGGCGAAGATAACTGGTTGTGGGTTAAAGATTGTAATTTGATTACATTGTTCCTCAACTGCAAGTTTAAATTACAGTTTAATAAAATGACGCTATCTGAAAAATGTCTAATGAAATTTTTCCAGACGTGAAATCCAAATACGTCCAGCAGCTGTATTTTGCCAGTTGTTCCTGGTGGAATTTGGAATGGAAGCTTCTAATGTGTCCCCTAAGGGTTTACATTTTTCTTGTATCTCTTCCCTATTCCTTTACACACACCCCACACACTTACTTGGTGGTGGGAGGGGGACCTACAGTTTAAGGTGGGTTCCGAACCACCAAGAGTAACAGCCTTAAGTACTTAGACAACCTTTTTCTCTAGAGGTACCGGTCCCATGACTCTCCGGAGATGAACAACTCCCTTGCTAGGCTAGTGTTCACCGCATGGGCCACCGAGGCTCTTCCAGAGTGCGAGGCGGGAATCGAACCCGCAAGCCGACGGAGTGGGTCCAAAGCCTACGCCTTAACCCCCACGACCATCGACCCACTTTGGTGGAATTTTAGAGACCATTATATTTTAATTCACAGGTGTTGCTTCATCCAGAGCTTTCGAACAATGCCTACTCCAATAATCCAGCATTAATATACTATTTTGTCCAAAATTAATGATGCTTTTGTACTGTACTAACCTGATGTGATTTTACCAGATTTTGATGCCATAACGTATACATTATTTGGAGGAATACATTTTGTTTAACAAACGGTCGGAACTCATCTTTATTCTCCTTTAAAACTAGAAACAGAGGATCTAGAAGTTTTCCTTCAGCATTAATAGTAGGAACTATCGTGTAACTGTGTGTCATGGCTGGGACTGATTGAACTACACATTCAACTGTCTTACTTCCTTATTCTGTCAATTTACTTCCTGAATGAATTCCAATCTGAAATCCACTTTGATCAGCTTTATATGTATTTTCAGGTCCAATTCTTATAGTCTGCGATTTTACGTCAGATACAAACTTTTCTGAATCTTTATTTACAGATTCCTTATGTTCTATTTATTTTTTCTTGTTATAAATTTGTTAATTTTCCTACTCACGATTCGATGAAATTTTTTTAATTTATACAACCAGGTGTCTGTTGCTTTAAATCGAACATCATCGAAGTTCAAGTTTCTCTTGGCCTCTAATGCCCATTTCCGTATATCCATATCGTGAACAATGAAACCCGAATCAGTAGCAGTCTTAAAAGTTTTCAATATATAGAATTCCTGAAAATAAAACGAGAATTCAACGATAAAATCTGGACAACCACCACAAAATGCTCCTATTGCATTTCCTGAAAAACAAAATAAAAAAATTCTGTTTCTTTGGACAAAAATTAAAAAAGAGGAAAGAAAAATGAGAACTCTTTTAGAATCAAAGCTCAACTCTTCTCCGTCTTTCGAACAAGCGTCTGTATCTTCCTCATCCGTATACTATACACTGTCCGTTCTTCATGTACAAATTACTAAATTTGTATTTGCTCTTAAATGAAAAATAATGATATAATTTAGGCGACAAATTGTAGGGGGCGGTGGGGAGTTGTGGGCCGTGGGGAGTCGTGGGCCACCTCAATCTCCGCTATCTTATGGGTGGTAGGACTGCTCTAACCACTGCCAAAAGACTCTTTTGTGTGAGGTCACTTTGTGAACTCGACTCATAGTCTCAACACGCGAAGTTAGTATTTTGACATTGTTGATTAAAGAAATCAGAATAAAAGTTTGTGTACAACTGCAGTGGTTGATGTTCGAAGTCCCGGTTTGCAGCATATTTCGAAGGTAAATTAGTGCAAAATATTCCTTGAGCAATTGGCTTTGACTTCAATCAAGCAATTTCGGTAAAACATTCATTGTGTGTATGGCAATTCGGTCATTTCGTAAATGTCGGCTGTGGGGAGTTATGGTCCACCATTAGTGGGGACTCGTGGGCCAAACGTTCTTAATGCGTATTTCAATTTTTTGTAGTGAAACTTCTTATCTCTTGTTCTGAAAAGTATGAGGTTAGAGTGGATTTAGAATGTCAATTGTGTTAGATATCTTCGATACATTTACTTCATATATTAACGAGTTATCATTTGAACGTATTAAATGTGCCAGCATGAGGACCGGATATTACACTTGCATACATTGTGAATCAGAAAAATTTTTTTTCATCTTTTTAAAATCATTAATTTTTATTTACTGCAACTTTATTAAGAATAAACTACTGGAATTTGCCATTTTCTTTTATTTTTTGTCCTGGCCCACAAATCCCCACCAAAATGAAAAATATCGATTTCTATAAGATTTACGTAATCCTAAATATTTCTCGCGCATGAAAGAATTTCATTAAGTGTGGTCTCCAGTCGATGTATTGAGAAGTGCACTATAAATACCAGTTCATACATTGACAATTTATCGACGTTCAGAGAAGTTATGTCTCTGAAACAAATC
The DNA here is from genome assembly GCA_932178445.1 of Andricus quercusramuli. Lineage (NCBI taxonomy): Eukaryota > Metazoa > Arthropoda > Insecta > Hymenoptera > Cynipidae > Andricus > Andricus quercusramuli. The sequence continues at coordinate 250,138 of CAKNXH010060788.1, read as the reverse complement.
GTGGCCCACAACTCCCCACTCTCCCCTATTAGTTAAAATGTTATTTTAACTTTTCCGTTTTTAAAAAAAGTTAATTTTTTCATTTTGAATATATTCTTACTACAAAAATTGACTACAAGTTTGTGAATCTTTTTTGAATGCACAATTTTTGTTGATTCATCTTTTTTCGTACCTTGCATTGTTTTTAAAAAAAAAATTTTTTTTCTACTGTCAATGTTCTTTTCACGAATAGAACAAAAATTACGCATCCTATCGAAACATGATTCATAACAAATCCGTACCTCTTCTTTCGATGAATAACTTTTGTCCATGTCATGTTTTTCGTAGCTTGTGAGATTCGTCTGAAAAATTAATTCTTCTATTTTCAATACTGTTCCTGACAAATAACACAAAAGCTAAGCGTCATACAAAAAAGTGAATAATAAAAATTTTGTAGAAGTTTTTTAGTTGCAAAATTTTTTTCGATCCGTCTTTTATCGTATCTCACATAGTTTGACAGCAAAATGGAATTTTTTAATTATTTTTTTGAGCGATCAAAATTTGAGTTTTTGATTTTTCAAAGAATTCAAAAAGTTGTTATGAAAATATTCTAGGGTGTTTAAAATGCAACTTTTTTTCATATCGTGTGTTTTTCGGGCTAAAATGTCCATTTTCGTTTGTTTTTTGGAACGTTGAAAATCCTATCACTCCGGTAGTTTTTTTTTCATCCGAAAAGGTCATTAGGATAAACTCTTCGAGTTTTGGAGTACTTCTAATTTTGTAATTTTTCTGTTCACAGGAATTTTTTAATCTTAAAAAAATGGACTCAACAATTTTTTAAATGCTCTTACTTTTTGAACTTCAATCCAAATTAGCTGGTTATCAAACTTGTTCTTTCTTTTGAGACCCTAAAAAGGAGTGCCAAAGCACAATCCAATCTGATCATTTTTTCGAAAGTTATCGTGCCTATAGACTACAGACTAAAGACTACAGGCTACAGACAGACCTTCGTAAAAATCGTATTTTCTGACTCCGGAGGTCTCAAAACGTGGAGCTTTAATGAAAACCGATCAAGTCGAATTTTACATCAAGCCAATACCTTCTCATTTTATGAGAATGTAAAAAAAATTGAATGGCCTTGTGGGGATTAGCAAAAGATGAAACAAAAGAAGCCTTGATGAACATATTAAAGTTGCATTCGAATCTTTTCACTTAATTTTGATCCGACTACGGATTACAAAGAATATCATATCCTAGTTTTTTTCTATTAAATTAATGATACAAATACTGTAAACTATCTTCATTGGAATCCACTTCTTTAAACACACATGGAAAGATGTGCCGTCTGCCTACAGGACATTCCTTCAATTCAATTACGGTCATATCTTTAACTGCACCGCTTATCATGTTTATTTTTACTCTCGAACGATATACATCTGCCTTATATATTCCAAGAAGAATTCCAGTATACTTCAGTATTGCGAAAACGATACCTCTGGATGTTGATAAAACAATAAATTCTCGGGTTGGCAGAGGCATAAATGTATCCGTTGCTGCTCGCAATCTAATTGGGAAACCGGCAAGAATAACATATCTTCGAAATTCGAATTGTCGGTTCGGATTTTCCTGGGGAATAAGCCGAATATATCCAAGTTTTGCAAGTTCATATCCAAGTATTTCTTGAGGAAAAGGCCTGCCCGCAGAAGACCCAGACAGTCTGGCAGAAGAAGAAGAAGAACTGGGATCACGTTCGACATTGGGATTCCGTTCACAGTGTAGTGAATCGTAATTCACATACGTATTCATAAAACTTCTTGAGAAAATTGCTGCACATCTGCCTACTTGACAATCCCTATTTTCATCTGAAGTCATATTATCAACTGTGCAGCTTAACATATTCATTTTTATTCGCGAATGATTTCTATCTGTCCTATACATTCCACGAAGAATCCCATTATCATCCAATATTGCAAAAATGTCATCATTGGATGTTGACAGTACAATATATTCTTGGGTTGGAACGGGCACATATCTATTTCTTTTTACTAGAAATCTAATTGGCATACCGGCAGGAATAACGGATCTGCGAAATTCAAATCGCTGGTTTCGATTTGTGCGAGGAACAAGCCGAACATAACCAAGTTCTTCTGTTTTACATCCAAATAACCGATCTGAAGAAAGCCTGCCTAGAGGAGAAATGAATATGGCACGAAGCGGAGGCTCCTGTGGAGATGGATGGTCATGTGAATGTCGTCTAGCTGAAGAAGAACCATAATTACTTTCGACATTTGGATTCTGTTCACACTGTAGTGAATCGTAATTTGCAGAAGCTTTAATAAAACTTTTTCAGGAGATTGCTGGACATTTGCCTACTGGACAATCGCTTCTTTCATCTGAAGTCAAATTATCAATCGCACCGCTTATAATATTTATTTTTATTCGCGAATGACTTGCACTTGTCCTATAAATTGCACGAAGAATCCCACTATCATCCAACATTGCAAAAATGTCATCATTGGATGTTGACAGTACAATATATTCTTGGGTTGGAACGGGCACATATCTATTTCTTTCTACTAGAAATCTTATTGGCATACCGGCAGGAATAACGTATCTTCGAAATTCAAATTGCTGGTTTCGATTTGTGCGAGGAATAAGTCGAACATATCCAAGTTCTTCTGTTTTACATCCAAATAACCGATCTGAAGAAAGCCTGCCCAGAGGAGAAATGAATATGGCACGAAGCGGAGGCTCCTGTGGAGATGGATGGTCATGTGAATGTCGTCTGGCTGAAGAAGAACCAGGATTATGTTCACCATTAGGACTCGTCCTAGCAGCCGATCTGGACCTGCCACGAAATCTGGACCAGCCTGCTCTGGAGAAATCCTTTCGGGAAAATGTTGTTGTCGAGCAGCAGAAGAAGCAGAAGGGCCAGGATTACGTTCGCTGTTAGGTTTCTCGTCGGGTTGAGAACTGCATTTTGCAAGAAGAGTTAAATGAACATATATTCTATGTACAAGACGAGTGCGTAAACGCTTTAATAACCTTAATGACAAACTATTTCCTACTATACGAACACCTCCATAAAGTAAACAGTTTTTTATATATCCAATTTTTAAGCAAATTTTTTCACTCTGTTTTTACTGTCAAATAACACTTGAGGGACTGATAGCAAAAGTGGTCTAAAAAAAGAGTCTGAGCAAGAACGAATTAGCCCAAGCGCTGCGAGCAAAAACGAGTTGAAGATTTAACTCGTTTTTGCCCGTAGCGCGTGAACTAACCTATTTTTGCCCACACTCATATGTCGATTCGGTTCAACTCCAACCGAACTCTCTCAACGATTTTACAGAAGAGTCAAAAATCGAATTTTTAATTTTGATGAAACAAATGTATACTCATAAAGTACATTAATGCTGAATTGATGGATGAAAAGTTAGATTGTAAAATTATATTATTTAAAAAAAAATTAGTGATAATAATTTCAAAAATCCATTTCATTTTTAATACGCAATATATTTCGCAAATGAAGCATCAATGCCATGGGGCCCTAGAAATAATTCGGCTTCCATTGCGTGGAATTGGAAAATTAAAATAGAAGTAATTTCACGAAAATTGTTTGACAGGGATTGGCTGCGATTCGTCACATGATTCGCATCAAATCTCAACACTTTATAGACAAAGAGAGTTTTTTTTATTGAACTCATGAGTGTTATTGAATTTTTGCATATTTCATAAACTACTTTTATGGGCGATTATCGAAATTAGTTATTTGTGTTGTAATAAATAGTTTGTCCTACCAAATCAACAAAAAATTACTTGACAATGACAGCGAGTTATCATATATTTAGACAGCTGATAACAATTGATGCTTATTTAATTAAACCTGATCAACAAATGCACTGTTTGGCTATTTTCCGACGCACTAGCTTGGTTCTTTTCACGTAATCAAATATTATTAACTTAACTAATTTATAAACCTCTAAGGACATTTCAATGACAATCGACAGTTATTATTTTTAAGAACAATTTTTTCATCAAATTTGTATTATCTCATGTTTTTATGTACTAAAAAATTCCACTTTTCGCCGAGGAATCCACGTCCGATTAATCATCAACAATTTCTTGCTATTAGTCAGTATTAATGGATGATTGTTTAAACAAAATTAATTAACAAATGCATTTTCTGGTTATTTTGTACATCTCAATGTTGTTCTTTTGAAGCCTAATCAACTCCTAACAACTAATTCTTGAACTTTTTTAAAACACTTGGATGAATATCAGTTATTGTTATTGTTATGAACAATGGTATGAGGACATTTTTTTCGTCTTAGACAGTTTTCAACTAAGAATCCCGTTTTTCTTGTGGATTTTGGAAAATTTCTTTAGATGAATATGATTGTTAACACAGCTGTGCAATCTTTGACAAGACGACAGGTGCTTATTTTCTATAAATAAACTTAATTAGCAAATGCGTTATTTGTAGGAAGCAGAGTAGATAAGGTATGAACATTAGGGTGGTCGCAATTTTTTATTTTATTTATTTTTATAAATAACGCCAGGAAATTTATTCGAATCTGCATAAAAATAAATACATTTCTTTAATGATATTTAGAGGTGGCGCAAGAGTCCCATGAAGTTTAACACCGTTTCCATAAGAAAAAAAAATACGTTTTTGTAAATTTTGTTCAGAAGCCTTAATATTAGCTAGATCGTTTTGAAACTCAACATTTCTCTCCACAACCAGCCATAGAATACGAATATAATATTATATTTCGCTTTGACTTTTGAAGGCCAAATACTATTTATTTCAAAAAAATTTTCTTATCAATGGAAAGGGCATACAAAAACCTATGAAAACTGTACTAAAAAAATTTTCCTGTTACCAAACAGAAGAAGTAAAACTCGCAGAAATTATTTATAATTTTTATTATTTATAATTATCGTAATCTTGATATAGTAATTATATTATTATAATAATTCTTTATTAATAGACTTTGACCAAATTTTATTTCGGGCAGACAACTTTTTATTTTGAGTGCGGGTACTGCAGTTGCGAAATAATGCCCTATTCATGAACAAAAAATTACGCTTCTCTTTAGGGAATAATTGACAGCCGAATATTTATCAACAATTCCATATGACCAATAATTGAAATTTATGATTCATTAAACAAACTTAATGAAAGAATTTATTAACTGGCTATTTTCCATCACTTTAACTTTATTTTTCAACTTGATCAACTGTTAATGATTAATTTTGTAACTTTTCTAGAAACTTTGATAACAATAGAAACAAACCAATTTTTCTTGTTAACAATAATTGATCGTTATCCAAGTGCTTTAAAAATTTCAAAAATTAGTTGTTGATTACGCGTTAAAAGAACAACGTTGAAAAGTTGAAAGTAGCCAGAAAATGCATTTGTTGGTTAATTTTGTTTAAAAAATCATAAATTGTTATTGATTGATAGTAAGAAATGGTTGATAAATAATTAGGTGTAAATTTATGGGTGAAAAGTGTAATCTTTTAGTACATAAATACATGAGATAATACAAATTTGTTTAAAAAATTGTTCTTAAAAATAATGACTGTTCATGGTCATCGAAATGTCCCTAAAGGTTTACAAATTAGTTAATAACATTTGATTACGTGGGAAGAACCAATCTAGTGCGTCGGAACAACAGTGCATTTGTTGATTAGGTTTATTTAAATAAGCATCAATTCTTATTAACTGTCTAAATATATGATAACAAGGTGTCATTGCCGAGTAATTTTTTGTTGATTTCGTAGGAAAAACTTTATTTATTACAACATAAATCACTGATGTCGAGAATGGCTCATAAAAGCTGTTCATGAAATATAGAAAAAATTCAATAACATTCATGAGTTCAATAAAAAAACTCTTTTTGTCTATAAATTATTAAGTTTTAGTGCGAATCATGTGACGAATCGCAGCCAATCCCCGTGAAAAAATTTTCGTGCAATTAATTCTATTTTAGTTCTCCAATTCCACGCAATTGGAACCGACTTATTTTTAGGGCCCCATGTTATTGATAATTCATTTTCAAATTATCGTGCGTATCAAAAATGGAATGAATTTTTTAAATAATTATCACTAATTTTTTAAAATATAATATAATGTTCCTATCTAACTTGTCAGGCATCAATTCAGCATTTATATACCCATCAATTTCATTTATTCTCGATCGCCCAGGCGCGAACCAAACGAAAATATCAGCGTATCCTAAGCTATGTCATTAAACATTAGATATTGATAAAGTTTATTCCTGGCGGATTGTTTAAATATATTCTTCACATTTATGACATATCGGTCACGCAAAATACATTATAAAATGTAAAATAAGCGTTAAATAAGGTCTAACAGAAAATACGTGCAAAAAAAGTTCAAGGACTAAATATTTATGGAAAGTTATAAAATTTCGAATATTATTCATCTGAGATCCAGAATTTACTGATATAAATCGGGAAAGCAACATATTTTAAAAATTTTCTTATTCATGATGTAAAAGCAATAAAGAGGTTAGGTCATTACCAACGGAAACTCACAAGTAAAGCAGATTTCGCTTTTACCTACATTTTTCTAGCCTGACCGGGGCTCGTCTGAGGAATTGCGTATGATCACAATTTTTTAAATATTTTTAATAAACAGCATACAAATCAATAAAAGGTGAGCATCAATTGCACAGTTTACAAAATTATCTATCAAACAAAAAAATAACTAACTCCTTCAAATCATTAGGAGATATTAAATCACAACTTCTAGAACGGGTAAAAGTTCGTTCTCTAACGTACAAAAAAAATGTCTCCTCTCTGTTTTTATTAATTTACTTCCAGTGCACAAGGAAACGCTTTCAAAATAAATAGAATTTTGCTGAGCACGTATTCTTATGCGTAAGTTATAAATATAATGTTTTCGTACAAAAATAGCAACGGTGGCCCGTCTTAGGTGGGGGCTCGTCTTCGGCAACTTTCCCCTGTTTTGTTGGAAATTCCTCTGTCGTGATTGAAAATTCAACTCGTTGTTCATGAGCCCAACTGTTTTGTGAAAAATCACAAAATTAATTTGTTTAGGTTCTACTATCTGCTTGAAAATGCATTATTATCTTGAAAAGTAATTTCATCGTGGTAAGCCTAATAGTATATTACGCATCAAGGGGAAAATAAGGACATTATTGATATGAGTGTATCTTTCCAGTGCGAGTCGTGGGAACCGACTTTAAGTGTCACTTTTCAAGTTCGTAGGAATGCCGTAGCCATGTATATCTATAAATTCATAATTTTTGACGTCATAGAATGTGAAAACAATAAGAGTGAGAAGAACTAGTCTCAAGTGGTACATAATTGAGACGATTGGTGGAAACTTATAATCGTTTCTTTTTGCATTGAAAGTAACTGCATAAAGTTATCCTTTTCAAAAATAGGTCGTGAAGAAAATAATATCGTAAAAGAAGAAATCTCTAGTTTTTACAGTGTAAATATAAAAATGGCTATCATATGACTATTAGCTGGAAAGGGGAATTTTAGGTTTGCTCCACAGGCCTGCTAAATAGCTGTATTCATACATGTATTATATGAAATATAATGCTAATTACAGATAGATTATATTATTATATTTACCAATAGAACTAACGATGATCGCCAAAGTGAAAACAAAAGTACAGAACGTCCTCATCTTCGCGAAGTAGAGAACAAACTGATTAATACTTCAGTTGAGCGCGGTTAGTACTTGAATGGGTGAACATTCGGGAGTACTACTGCGTGTTGTTGGCGTGTCGTGGGTGTGGCGAGCCCACACTTGTAGTTATTTACTACAAGAAACTATCCACCTAGAAACACTACCCGAATCAGGTAGTGCCACGCCTACCCCGAATAAAGGGAAATGGCTTAATGATGTAATGGTATACATCAGTATCAAGATTTTCTCTCGCAAATAACGATATCAGTTGAGATTTTTAAATATGATCATTTCAATTAAGACATTCTCATCTCAAATGGGAGGAATTGGTTCTATGCTATAATTGAGTGTCGCCAAATTCACCAAGATTCGACGTTGTTCGACTCAATGATTTAATTTCTGATTTAATTTTCATTTTTACGGAAATAGTATTTCCATACAAATGTATGGAAATACTGCGTATAACGAAGCCTTGATAACACTAATACATTTGCATTCAAACCTTTCCATTTAATTTTAATCCGACTACGGATTACAAAGAATATTACATCTTAGTTTATCTTTTTTCTATTGAATTAATGATACACATACTGTAGACTATCTTCATTGGAAGATACTTCTTCAAACACACCTGGAACGATGTGCCGTCTGCCTACAGGACATTCCTTCATTTCAATTATGGTCATATCGTCAACTGCACCGCTTATCATGTTTATTTTTATTCTAGAACTATTTCGATCTGCCTTATATATTCCAAGAAGAATCCCAGTATACTCCAGTATTGCAAAAACGACACCTTTGGATGTTGATAGAACAATATATTCTCGGGTTGGCGGGGGCACATATATATTCTTTTCTGCTCGCAATTTAATTGGTAAACCGGCAGGAATAACATACCTTCGAAATTCGAATTGCCGGTTCGGATTTTCCAGGGAAAGAAGCCGAATATATCCAAGTTTTGCAGTGCATATCCAAGTATTTCTTGAGGATAAGGCCTGCCCACAGAAGACCCAGACTGTCTGACAGAAGAAGAAGAACTAGGATTACGTTCGACATTGGGATTCCTTTCACACTGTAGTGAATCGTAATTTGCAGAAGCTTTAATAAAACTTTTTGAGGAGATTGCTGGACTATTGCCTACTACACAATACCTTTTTTCATCTGGAGTCAAATTATCAACTGCGGCGCTTATCATATTTATTTTTATTCGCGAATGCTTTCGATCTGTCCTATACATTCCACGAAGAATCCCACTATCATCCAATATTGCAAAAATGTCGTCATTGGATGCTGATAATACAATATATTCTTGGGTTGGCACGGGCACATATCTAAGTGGCTGTACTAGAAATTTAATTGGCAAACCGGCAGGAATAACGTATCTTCGAAATTCAAATTGCTGGTTTCGATTTGTGCGAGGAATAAGCCGAACATATCCAAGTTCTTCTATTTTACATCCAAATAATCGATCTAAAGAAAGCCTGCTCAAAGGAGAAATAGTTCTGGCATGAAGTGGAGGCTCCTGAGGAGATGTCCGGTCAGGAGAATGTTGCCTGGCAGAAGAAGAACCAGGATTACGTTCGCCAGTAGGACTTCTGCCAGCAGGTGACCTGGACCTACCACGAAAAGGAGCCTCCTCTGGAGAAATCCGGTGGGGCAAATGTTGCTGTCGAGCAGCAGATGAAGAAGAAGGGCGAGGATTACGTACGCTATTAGGTTTCTCTTCGGACTGAGAACTGCATTCTGCAAGAAGAAATAGAAGATTAATTTTTTTTTCAGCACATTTATGTCTAATATCTTTAGCTGAATTCAACATTTATTTGCAGAAAGCATCTTTCTGATGCTTCAACAAAAATTATGAGAAATAATTTTCAACTATAAAAACACCCCACCGTACATTTTTTCTCTTAAATAAACATATATTTTTTGTAGAAGACGAGTGCGTAAACGCTTCAATAACCTCAATGATAAACTATTTTCTGCTATACGAAAACCTCCATAAAATAAAAAGTTTTTTATATTTCTAATTCTTTGGCAAATTTTTTTACTTCGCTTCCACTGTGAAATAACACTTGGGAGGCTGGTAGCAAAAGGAGACTAAAAAAAGAGACGGAGCAGAAGCGAGTTCATTATTTCTCAGCGCAAAAACGAATTAGCCCAAGCGCTGCGAGCAAAAGCGAGTTGAAGATTTAACTCTTTTTTGCCCGTAGCGCGTGGACTAACCCATTTTCGCACGCACTGATATTTCAATTCGGTTTAACTCCAACCGAACTCTCTCAATGATTCTACAGAAGAGTCAAAAAACGTTCTCAAAAATCGAATTTTCAATTTTGAAGAAACAACTGTATACTCCTAAAGCACATCAATGCTGAATTGATGCCTGAAAAGTTAGAGTGGAAAATTATATTATATCAAAAGAAAAAGTAATACTTATTTGGAAAATCCATTTCATTTTTAATACGCAATATATTTTGCAAATTAATTATGAATACCATGGGTCCCTAGAAATAATTCGGCTCCCATTGCGTGGAATTGGAAAACTAAAATAGAAATAATTGCACGAAAATTGTTTCCCGAGGATTAGCGCTACTCGTCACATGATTGGAACTAAATCTTAATAATTAATAGACAAAAAGAGTTTTTTCATTGAACTCATGAATGTTATTGAATTTTTTTTTTATTTCTCATAAACAGTATTTATGAGCCATTATCGACATCAGTTATTTATGTTGTAATAAATCAAGTTTTTTCCACGAAATCAACAAAAAATTACTTGGCAATGACACCTTGTTATCATATATTCAGACAGTTAATAACAATTGATGCTTATTTAATTAAACCTGATCAACAAATGCACTGCTGGGCTATTTTACGACGCACTAGCTTGGTTCTCTCCACGTAATCAAATGTGATTAACTAATTTATAAACCTTGGGGACATTCCAATGTCAAGCGACAGTTATTATTTTGAAGAACAATTTTTCTATCAAATTTCTATCATCTCAGGTCAAAAAAAAAAAAAAAAAAATCACTTTTCACCCAGGAATTAACAGTCAATCAGTTATTAATCATTTATTGCTATTAATCAATATAAATTTATTATTGTTCAAACGAAATTAATTGACGAATGCATTTTATGGCTATTTCCAACATTTCAACCTTGTCCTTTTATTGCGTAATCTACTTTTTTAAAACACTTGGATAACGATCAATTATTGTTATTGTTATGAATAATTTTGTGAGGACATTTTTCTTGTCTTAAACATTTTTCGACTAATAATCCCGTTTTTCTTGTGGTTTTGGGAAAATTTCTTTAGCTGAAAATCATTGTAAACGCAGCTGTGTTATCTTTGACAAGACGACAAGCGCTCATTCTTTATAAATAAACTTAATTAAGAAATGCGCTATTTGTAGGGAGCAGACTAGAAGAGTTCCTATGACTTTCAACCATTAAGCAAAGAAATTATAATTAACAATAATGATTAAGTGTTGAAACAATTACTTTTGTTGACTTGAATTAATCAACACTCACTCCAAAGATTGACTTTTGCTTCTCTATACATGTATATATTAGAAATAAAAATAGAATAGAATAGAAAGAATACAAAAGAAAGAAGAATAGAAAGATAAATAGTCGTATTAATGCATGTGTTGCATGAAATATAATAAGAATTACAGATACATTATATTATTATATTTACCAGTAGAACTAACGATGACCACCAAGGTGAAAACAAAAGTACAGACCAACCTCATTTTCGCAAAGTAGAGAACAAACTGATTAATGCTTCAGTGAATAATTTGGTTATTAACTGTATCTAAGGAATATTCCATTGCATCATCAGAGTGCACATATATACATAAGTAGCCGTTATCTCAGATGTATGTGAAATAACGGCCTTATCAGTGTCAAGATTGTCTCTCAAAAATAATGATAACATTTCACGTTTTTTATAATGATCATTTTAATTAAGACATTCGCATCTCATAGGGAAGTAATTGGTTCTATGTAATAATTGAGTGTCGCGAAATTCATCAACATGCGACGCTTTTCGACTCACGATACCCGAATGACGTCAATGTGGGCTCCCCTTAAAAGTAACGTAGCCGTTGGTTCAACATGGATTTTACGTTTAGTCTGCGTTTTTCCCTTTTTTAAATTACAATAATGAATCAAAAATAATTAAAAGTAGCTGTGAATTGGATCTCATGTGAATTTCGATTTCAACTAAAAAATTACGAAAATTAATTATAAACCCAATAGTGGAATTTTCAACTAAAAAATATCAATTTCGAACCACAAATAGAATAATTGAATTTTCAGTTAGAAAAAATTAATTTTCTAAGAAAAAAACGAAATTTTACCAAAATAGTTTAATTTTCACCTAAAGAAGCGACGAATTAAAAAAAAAAAATTAATCTTAAACCAAGAAGCTAAATGTGTAACCAAATAGCTGAATTTTCACAAAAAAAAAATATGAATCAAATTTTCTACAAAAAAAATTAATTTCAACTAAAAAGAATTAATTTTCCATATAGTAGTTGAATTTTCAACCAAGAAAATAATTTTTAAAAGAAGGGTTCAACTTTTAACTAAGTATTATAATTTTCAAATGAAAAGGATAAATTTTCAATCAAAATTCATGTAGCTGAATTTTCAGTTCAAAATAATTAATTTGCAGATGAAAAATAAATTTGCAACTCAGTAGTTACATTTTAAACCAAAAAATGACTTTCTAATTGAAGGGTTCAAATTTCGAATAAGTATTGTTGAATTTTCAACTAAATAGTTAGAATTTCAACTAAGAAACGTTATTTTTTCTTTGAAAATGAAATACTTGATTCTACAATTAGAAGAATTATTTGTCAAGCAAACAAAGAAACAAATTTTTATCAAAATAGTTAAATTTTCGACCAAAGAGGTGAATTTTCAAATAGAGTTATGAATCTTGAACCAAGAGAATGAATTTTCACCGAATAGTTAAATTTTCAACAAAATGATTGATTTTCAACTAAAAAGATGAATATTTTCAACCGAATCGGTGAATTTTAAAGTGAAAACGATACATTTTCAATTAAAATAGTTTATTCTCAAATGAAGAAAATAATTCTTTAACTAAAAATGGTGTACTAAAATTTTTAGTTGAAAGAATTAGGGCCGATTTCACCAACTCCGATTAAGATGTTAATCCTCGATTATTCTAATTTAATCAGTACTTTGCGTTCCATCATCTTCCAAAGTATGATTAAAGAAAGTTAATCACTGTTTAACTTAACAGGTCGATTTTGATGGGTCAACGGATTTAATCGGCGATTCACGCTGTTTGGCACAACAGAACCTCAAAATCGAAGTTTGCACTTGAGCATTTGGAGCATGACCAGAGCGAATGTGGATCATTTTTATAATAATTTCTATCACATCTACGCTTTTGTTTCTATCAATTTGTGGATGAAAGAAACTGTGAAGCGAAAATATCTTTGGTGAGGCGTCCGAAAAGTGTAAATTGTGTTCCAGTAACCTAACTTTGTTTACCTTCAGTCTCTTTCACATCATTGGAAGAAATAATTCGTTCTTAAAAAACGAATGTATCAAAAATATAAGTTAATGAAGTAAGAATTCAGTAGGATAAATTCATTTTGCAGTGCCGAAAATAAATATTCCGGCAACATAACCACGGAGTGCGCATCATGAAGCTTCCTTCCTGTATGTTTTTCATGTATGCATCGAATATTTCTGAACGTCTTTAATGAATCATTATCAATGCCTTTATAACTTACATTCTTAATTTTTGAACTGGAATAGTGATGGAGATTTGTAACACTATTTCAATATATTACATCCACGCAAAATTATTTCACTTCTAGACAAAAAAGACTTCTGCTGGATGTCACATGACTTGGTTAATGTCGTCAGTCTTACCGTGCGCGCGCAAGAAACTTAAGCGTTTTTCTTGTAGCGGCCAATCAGAATTGCAATACACGTGAATATCAGAGTTACCACGAAAAGGGTATATGTTTAGCTAATCAGAGTTAAAATGTTCATGGTGGAAAGCATTACAATTTAATCATCATTGAAGCCTCGCAAGAATGACGTATATCTATAGATATAATGCTGCCCCCAGGAGTACCTTATTACCATCTTTGTCGCTCTAACGGTGTTGGTCGCGACCCTGCCCTGCCGAATGCTCCAAGGGATCTAGAGTCAATTGTCCGAAACGAGAAGTGCCAGATTTTCTGGAACTACGATTTTCGGGCAGCCGTCTCCGTTGCGCACTCGAGGCCTGACATTGTTCTCCAAGACTTCGAGAAACGAACGATATTCGTGATCGAATTCTCGGCTCCGTCCGAATACAACATCACTGCAAAGAAGAAAGAAAAAGAGGAGAAATATCAAGACCTTAAAAGAGAGCTGCAACGACTGTACCCAAAATATTCGGTGCGAGTAATTGTCCTTGTGATAGGTGCTGTCGGATGTGCTAAATTATCACTGGTGCGTAACCTTAAAGCCATACCCGCGTGCCAAAAATATGCCAAGGCGCTTATGCAGAAGGCTGTTTTCCTTGGGTCGCTTTGTGTCCTCAAGACACACGAGGGTTTCGCTGGGCTGTCGTTGTGATTTCGTCGTACCCCGTGAAGACCCATCTCACGTTTGTGAGACGTGGCCAAGGTGTATTTTACCGCGGTTCTACTGGGGGCTATTGACAGTCTTGAGATGGCAGTTGCTCTCAGTAGGACCTTGCGGTGGTTCTTTAACTCTTTTTTTTTTAATTATATGTGAAAATTTGGTTTTAAAGCCAAAATTTTTGAAGGAAAATGAGCCTTTTTAAGGTCGTTAAGCTAGATTAATTTTTATTTCGATTTATATTTGATTAAGATAATTTATAGCAATAAAATTGTTAATTTAAAAATTAAAAAGTTAGCTTAAACAAATTTTTTTATATAAATTATATATATGTATGTAATATAATATAAAAGATTCCTTGGTTCGAGGAGAATAGATTGACTTACAGTCTTAATACATTTTACTAAAGAGTAGGGAAGGTAGGGTAATTTATATATTTTTAAAATCGATTTTTAAATCAAAAATTTTCTCATTCTAATAATCTAAAGTTGATGCGGAAGTGGCAAAGTTAGGTTGATTCAAAATGATTCGATTGACCCATAGCATTGATACATTTCATTGAAGAGTAAGGAAGCTATGGAATCTAATTACTATTCAGTAAGAAAATTAACTGAGGATCCGAAGATGTAATAAGATTGAAAATACGTGTCTCTAAAAAGAGTCCTTTTTGGTCAGGTTATATTCTTTTATATAATGAATTACCTGATGACCATTATTCATAAAATTCGAGAAAATTTTTCTCATATCCTTTAAAATCCCTCGAAATATGATCGAATCATCATTTCAATCCTATCAAATTTGTTAAAATGTCTTACAAAACGTTCAAAAACTTCTTTACACTATCAGGGGATAAAAATTTTTCTTGTAAATTCATCTTTTTAGTTGAGAATGCAACTAATTAATTTTCCATTGAAAATTCAATTATTTGGTTGAAAATTACACTACTTCATTAAAACTTCATTTTTTTGGTTGCCATTAAAACTGTTTTAAGGGAATTTTTTTTCCGGTTGATAATTATTTTTTCTGAGTTGTAAATTGATCGTGATGCTATTTGTTCATGTCATAAACAAATGATATAATAAAATGATTTAAATAATGAATTATAAATTCACAAATTTCCAGTTTTTTGTTTACAACATTAATGAACAATATCGAAAGTCACTTTTTTATGATCCACTACACATTGTCGATAAAAGGAAGTAAGTTTTTGTTGAAATATTACCTTGCAATCGACTACTCGATAACTATAATGTAATTTTATTTGATATTATAATTTTTTTATAACAAATAATATTGCTTAGGAGTCGTTTTTCACTTGCACATACTCCTGCGCATAGAATCCAGAAGATAATAAAAGTCGGAAAGTTGCTTACCAGATGATAGACGAAAAAGAAAAGAATCAACATTTGTTCATTATTTTCATAATTGTAAAATTTTGAACCATAAAAATTGAAAAATCGCTTACACATATCAGTTGTGAATTCAATAACAAAATTTTCCGATTAAAACCGATTCTAAAATCAATTGAGAATTGTGTCCTACAATTTATCGTTACCTATGTTATTTTATTTCGCCCGTCTGTGTCCGTCGTTGCGTGTGGATAATGAGGCTACGCGACTGCACTAAAAAATTAATATCCCTCTAAATCATACACTGTAGCTAAAAAAAAATGAAAGTTCTGTTAGCAGTTAGGGTAATATGGTGTTTTCAAAAAACTCGCGTCTGAAAACTCAATTTCATGTAACTCTCTCAATATTGAAAATTTGAAAAAAAATTGAATGGCCTTGTGGGGATTAGCAAAAGATAAAACAAAAGAAGTCGTAATAACCATAATACATTCGCATTCGAATCTTTTTATTCGACTTTGATCCGTCTACGGATTGAAAAGAATATTATATCTTATTTATCTTTTTTCTATAGAATTAATGATACACCCACTGTAGACTATCCTCATTGGAAGCAACTTCTTTAAACCAACGTGAAAAGGTTGGGTAACGTCTGCCTACGGGACATTCCTTCATTTCAATTGTGGTCATATTGTCAACTGCACCGCTTCTCATGTTTATTTTTACTCTCGAACGATATTCATCTGTCTTATATATTCCAAGGAGAATTCCAGTATACTCCAGTATTGCAAAAACGACTCCTTCGGATGTTGATAAAACAATATATTCTCGGGTTGGCACGGGCACAAATATACCCTTTCCTTCTCGCAAGTTGATTGGTAAACTGGCAGGTATAACATATCTTCGGAATTCGAATTGCCGGTTTGGATTTTCCTGGGGAAAGAACCGGATATATCCAAGTTTTGCAAGTGGATATCCAAGTATTTCTTGAGGATAAGGCCTGCCCGCAGAAGACCTGCACTGTCTGGCAGAAAAAGAAGAACTAGGATTACGTTCGATATTGGGACTCCGTTCACACTGTAGTGAATCGTAATTTGCATAAGCTTTAATGAAACTTCTTGAGAAGATTGCTGGACTTCTGCCTACTGGACAATCCCTTGTTTCATCTGGAGTCATATTATCAACTGCGCCACTTATCATATTTATTTTTATTCGCGAACTATGTTTATCTTTCCTGTAAATTCCACGAAGAGTCCCACTATCATCCAATACTGCAAAAATTTCATCATTGGATGTTGATAAGACAATATATTCTTCGGTCGGCACGGGCACATATCTATTCGGTTCTAGTCGAAATTTAATTGGCATACCGGCAGGAATAAAGTATCTCCGAAATTCAAATTGCTGGTTTGGATTTATGCGAGGAATGAGCCGAGTATATCCAAGTTCTTCTGTTTTACATCCAAATACTCGAACTGAAGAAAGTCTGCCCAGAGGAGAAAGGGACCTGGCATGAAGTGGAGGCTCCTGAGGAGATGCTCGGTCAAGTGAATGTTGTCTCGCAGAAGAAGAACCACGATGACGTTCGACATTGGAATACCGTTCACACTGTAGTGAATCGTAATTTGCAGAAGCTTTAATAAAATTTCTATAGAAGATTGCTGGACTTTTGCTTACTGGACAATCCCTTGTTTCATCTGGAGTCATATCATCAACTGCGCCACTTATCATATTTATTTTTATTCGTGAACTATGTTTATCTTTCCTGTAAATTCCACGAAGAGTCCCACTATCATCCAATACTGCAAAAATTTCATCATTGGATTTTGATAAGACAATATATTCTTCGGTCGGCACGGGGACATATCTATTCCGTTCTGCTCGAAATTTAATTGGCATACCGACAGGAATAACGTATCTTCGAAATTCAAATTGCTGGTTTGGATTTGTGCGAGGAATAAGCCGAACATATCCAAGTTCTTCTTTTGTACATCCAAATACTCGATCTGAAGAAAGCCTGCCCAGAGGAGAAGTGGATCTGGCAAGAATTGGAGGCTCCTGAGGAGATATCCGGTCAGGTGACTGTTGTCCGGCAGAAGAAGAACCAGGATTACGTTCGTCATTAGGACTTCTGCTAGCAGGCGATCTGGACCTGCCACGAAAGAGAGCCTCCTCTGGAGAAATCCGATCAGGCAAATGTTGTGGTCGTGCAGCGGAAGAAGAAGAAGGGCCAGGATTACATTTACTATGAGGTTTCTCGTCAAGCTGAGAACTGCATTCTGCAAGAATAAATAGAAGATTCTTTTTTTGTTCAGAACTTTTATGTCTAATATCTCTAGCTGAATTCAACGCTTCTTTGTAAAAAGCATCTTTCTGATGCTTCAATAAAAATCATGAGAAATAATTTCCAATTATAAGAACTCCTCACCGTACATTTCTCCTGTTAAATAAACATATATTTTTCGTAGAAGACGAGCGCATAAACGTTTTAATGACCTCAATGACAAACTATTTTCTGCTATACGAAAACCTCCATAAAATAAACAGTTTTTAATATAATCAATTTACATTTTTTATAATGAATCATCGTGAAAGTATTAAATCTAGTTTTTAGTATATCCAATTCTTTGGCAAATTTTCCTACTTAGTTTTTCCTGTCCAATATTACTTAAAAAACAATGATTTTAAATAAGCCAAATGAAGAATTGAATTGCACTTGTTGCAAAATTTGATACAGAAGAGTTGAGCGTCCAAACTTCCAGGTCCAAAATGATTAAAGTTCACCGTGTTTGAATTCAACTTAACTCATTGTAATGAAACAAACGCGAATCAAGATAGAAAATTTACAGAAACCGGAAGTGCGAATAGATTTTCAGAATAAGATAAGCTAACGCATAGAAAGGACAGTTTGGGAGACGCTAGAAAGCAATAAAAATATAGAGGGTGCTTGGGCTTCATTACGGGATACCATTGATAACACTGCGATTGAAGTGTGTGTTACGGCGATGGTAGGAAGAAAGTCTGGCGATGCGTGGTGGAGAGATGAAATTGAAGCAGCCCATAAAGAGACGAAAGAAGCGCTCAATAGATCCCTGAACATGACAGGTCTTAGCGATGAGGAGAGAAATAGACTCAAAAATGATTAAAAACACAAAAAGAGGAAAGTTAAACGACGTGTCAAAGACAGTAAAGAGAAAACCAGAACAGAAGAAGAGAACAAAATACAAAACAACTTTGAAGGAATAATGAAACTATTATATAAACAGTTGAAGCAAAGTAAAAGTACAGAGTTTGTCAGCATGAGAAACAGCAAAGGTGAAATGCTATATGATATGGACGGGATAGTAGACGCTTTAAAGGACTCTTTCAAAGAACTATTAGGAGGTGAAGATATAGGACAACAGAACTGCGACATAGAAGATAATGCATTAGAAAACCCAATTGAAAAAGTCTGTGTCACTGAGGTCAGAGATATAATTAAGAATCTGAAAAACGGTAAGGCTGCTGGTATAGACAGTATTAGCGCTGAAGCGCTTAAATACGGTGGCGAGTACATACCTCGCAGGTTGTAGGAATTGATAAATTTATGTTTCGAGACAGGACAGGTCCCAGACCATTGGAGAAAAGCGATTATCGTACCAATATACAAAAGAAAGGAAGATAAAAGCAACTGATGTAATTTCAGAGGTATCAGCCCACTAAGTACCAAGGGTAAAATATACTCAAAAATATTTTTTTGCAGGGTAATGAAAATTACGGAAGAAAAGGTATGGGAGCTCCAAAGTGGATTCATGCCAGGAAGATCATACAGATCAGATATTCAGCCTAAGACAGATCACAGAAAAAAGCTTGAGAGTAGGAGAGAAAGTTTTCTGTGCATTTATTGACCTAGAGAAAGTATTTGACAAGGTAAATAGAAGTAAACCTTGGGAAGTCCTTCAAGAGCATGGAGTAAATGGAGAGCTCCTACAAGCAATAAAAACAGTATATACAGGTAGTAAAGCGAGTGTAAGGGTAAATGGGAAACTGAGTGACTGGTTCGATATTATGCAAGGCGTAAACAAAGACGCGTTACGTCCTCGTGGCTATTTATCATATTCATGGATAAGTGTCTAAGAACTGCCCTCTTCGACGAAGAAGGTGTAGATCACGAAACCGTCAAGGTGTGTGGGTGAGCTTTCGCAGATGAGAAGATTGTTATGGCAGAATCAGCCGATGACTTGCAGAGAATGTTGAATAAACTTAATACAAGCATGAAGAACATGGGCCTCAAAATTAACGTGAATAAAACGTCAAACTGTTTTGTTTGAAATTACAAAATCAATTTGTTTAGGTTCTACTATCTGCTTGAGAATGCATTATTATGTTAAAAAGTAATTTTTTTCTGGTAAGCTTAATAGTATCTATATTATGCACCAAGGAGGAATAGTAGAGTTGCATACCGAGCGAGACGAGCAAGTTCCATTGCGAACATCTAATCGCCAGTATTGAAAGTTTCAGCTTGACGAAAAATCTCGATAAAGAATCTATGAGCTTTTAAGCAGCGTGGAAATCACATCTTTCGAAATCTTAAATCTACAGGATTCACAAAATTATTCACTATCCAAGTATGAAATATGTTTTAAACTGATATTGCTCTAGTTTACATGTGAATTTTACTGAAAAATATACAACATTGTTGATATTAAATTTAGCTTTAGAAACTTCTAATGAATGAAAATTGATATACAAATAAAACCTCCCATGGTGGGCAATACAATTTTTTCTGAGCTCTTACGCATCCCATTACTGAAAAGTTTTTAAAAGTCAAATTAAAAATTTTTTGTCAAGCCAAGTATTTGTTTGGAAGGTCATCTCATGTGCTAACTTTCAGAATTTTTTCAGATTTTTAATCAATGTGGACGGTAGTTTTTTTAAATAAAAACTTTCACAGATGGCAGATACCCTTGTTAAAAAGAAGTATTGGTAAGTATTGGATCCAGTATTTTTTCCCGAATAAGTATTGGATTTCCAATACTTATCCGCGAAAAAAGCCTTAGATCTGATATTGAAATGCTGCATATTACTTATGATCAAATGATGTGTTTTTAATGTTTCTGAATGTTTTAATTAGTGTGTGAAACGGAAATCCTTTATAAAAGTTTTGGATTAATCGTCGTCGCTAACCTCATTAATTACAGGTACCATTTTATGTCGTACGAACAGTTTGGTCAGTATTTCTGCTGGTCGAACGTTTTTCGACAAATATCGAGCATGGGATAGATAGTAAATCACAGCAGCAGCATGTGAGTAGCAACCGATCGTACGATTAGGATTCGCGCACTAGCAACAATATCATTTAATTCCTTCGAAACCAATAGAATCAAGCGTGTATTCAACAAAACACTTAGAACGCCGACGATTCGTATGACGTGACTGAACTTTTACTTTCAAAATACGATACAGCTTGACTGAGTTGACACGAACCCGTGAACAATATTTCCAGATGGTTGACAGTCATTTCCGAAATATCTTCCACATCCAATGAACTTATATGTTTGAAAGAAATCCTTCGCCTACTCCGTCGTTTTTCTTGAACTTTTTGAGCAAAAATATTTTCGGAATCATTAGTTGATTTCAAAGGCGATACAAAGGACTCGCAATTTTTCATATCGGAATTGAGACGTTTTCGGAATGTCTTATTTGAAAAACATGCAATTTTACTAGAATAGCCGATTTTCGGAAGTAACTTATTATATATCTGATGACGGAGGAGTCGATATTTCCTTTCAATGATGCCATGTTTTTCATCACATAGATTGTTAAAGCTCAATATAAATTATAGTATCGAAAACAGTTAATGAAGCAAGTTTTAATCTATCTGCTACAAAAAATGGATGACTTGTTTCACTCGAGAAAATGGGCTCTTATAGTAAAATTGTATGTTTATCAAATGGAAAATTCGTAAAAAGTCTCAATTCCGATATGCAAAATTGCGAGTCCTTTGTATCGCCTTTGAAATCACCCAATGATTCCGAGAATATTTTGGCTCAAGAAGTTCAAGAAAAAACGATGGAGGAGATGAAAGATTTCTTTCAAACATATATGCGTTATCGAATGTGAGAGGTTTTTCCGAAATGACCTTCAACGATCTCGAAATATTGTTCACGGATATGTATAAACTCAGTCAAGCTGTATCGTATTTTGAAAGTAGAAGTTCAGTTACGTCATCTGAACCGTCGGCATTCTAAGTGTTTTGTTGAATACGATCGGTTGCTACTCACATGCTGCTGCTGTGATTTACTATCTATCCCATGCTCGATATTTGTCGAAAATCGTTCAAATAGCAGAAATATTGAGCAAACTGTTTCTAAAACATAAAATAGTAGCTGTAATTAATACGCTAATTAGAACATTCACAAATATTAAAAAATACAGCATTTGATCCTAAGTAATATTCAGCATTTCAATATTAATCCATGATACCCTTATGAAAAAGAAGTATTGGTAAGTATCGGATCTAAGACTTTTTTCACGAATAGGTATTGGAAATCCAATACTTTTTCGGGAAAAAAGTACTTTATCCAATACCTACCAATACCTCTTAATAAGGGTATCTGCCATCTGTGAAAGTGTTTATTTAACAAAACTACCGTCCACATTGACTAAAAATCACGAAAAATTCTGAAAGTTAGCACAAGAGATGACCTTTCATTTATGAAAAATTTGGAACAGTAATCAAAAAATTTTTGACCACAAAAAATGTTCGAATTTTTGAATTTATTTCAAAAGTTTGTATTTCCCGCCAAAACAGTGGAAAACATTTTTTTTATGTCTATTCTAATTATTTGTTCTTTACTAATTTTTTTCAGATTTTTCTATTACACAAATGTGTCACAAAAAAATAAAAACCATAAAACACATTTTAAGCCACCATGACTATGGGGGTGATATGGGGGTTGAAAAATCCGGGAAAAAAGTTATGATTCCAAGTCCTAGAAAAGGGCTCATTGAAAATCTGTTTCCAGCCAGGAGCATTTTTGACCTGCTTAATTGGCTAGGCCCTTTGTGTTTCTTCGGCTTCATTTCCATTTTCTATTATTTAAGAAACTTTTCATTTTTGTAATTTTTTTCTTTAAAATTGTTGACATTAAAGTTCGACAGCTAACGAGAACATTTCTTGTGAATCGAAATCTGAACAATCGAGTATGAACAAATGACATTCAATGGGCTGGTTTGAAGAATGCTCTCGTAAATCGAGTAAAATATAACGAGAAACGAGAATTTCTCGTCTCGGTATGCAACTCTAGGGGAAAAAGGGACAATATTGATGAGTGTATCATTCCATTGCGAGTCGCAGGAATCGACTTTGAGTACCACTTCTCAAGTTAGTAGGTATGTAATGGCCATTTATATCTATGACGTCATCATTTTTGACATCATAGACTGTAAAAACAATAAGACTGAAAAAAATTAGTCTCAAGTGGTGCTTAAATGAGATCGCTGGTGAGAACCCAGAATCGCTTCTTTTTGCACTGAAAATAACAGCATGAAGTTATCCTTTTCAAAAATAGGACGTGAAGAAGATAATACCATGAAAAAAGAAATCTCTAGTTTTTACAGTGTAAAATGACTATCGTATGAATGTTAGCTGAAAATGAGAACCTTAAGTTCAATTCACAGGCCTGATAATTAGCTGTATTCATGCATATTTTATATGAAATATAATAAGAACTACAGATATATTATATTATCATATTTACCAATAGAATTAACGATGACCGCCAAAGTGAAAGCAAAAGTACAGACCATCCTCATTTTCGCAAAGTAGAGAACAAACTGATTAATGCTTCAGTGAATAATTTGGTTATTAACTGTATCTAAGGAATATTCCATTGCATCATCAGAGTACAAATATATACATAAGTAGCCGTTATCTCACATATATATGAAATAGCGACTTTATCAGTATCAAGATTGTCGCTCGCAAATAATGAAATCACTTGTCATTTTTTATAATGATTATTTTAATTAAGACATTCAACGTTTTTCGACTCACTGATTGAGGAGTAATGGTTTTTACTTCGGTTTCTGTCTGTCATCGTTGTCTGCCAACACAACTTTCGAAGAAATTATCTGATTAAGTTTCTGATTAAATTTTCATTTCCATGAAGGGAGTATTTATATACAAATGTATGGAAATACTGCGTCTTTGGAGTTGAATTGAAATATATATACATATATATATATATATATATATATATATAATATTTCCAGCGGCTCTCGCATATGCCAAATTACTATTTATTTAGCAATGAAGTTTCATATCGATTCTCTGGTCTATGTCCTTGTATAACTGTATGTTATAGAACAAAAAGCAGTATCTGAAAAATAGTATCGACATACGCTCATAGTTTGAACAAAGGTTCTAGGAAACACATGTTTTTTCCGCCAGTTTTATCTCTTCCGAGGCTTCATTATTGAACAAATTAATATGATGAATGCATGTGATATCGTTCATCGATATTTTTTTTCATAACCATATCCGACCCGACGTCAATCTGGACTCCCCACAAAAGTAACGTAGCCTTTGGCAAATGCGTTTCCTTCCTCATAGAGGAAGCATTAGTTATTTTTTCAATAATAGACAAACCAAAGTCTTCATTTTTCTCAATATAAAAATATAAATTTACAAAAAATACAAAATAATACGAAAAAATACGACAAAATATTGAATAAAAAGACAAATCAGGCAAATCAAATTATTGCATTCGAAATGATAATTTTTCGAGCTGGAAAAGGGAAGGGAAAAGTTCTATCGCACTCTATCCCTTTCCCAGCTTTAAGGTTTCTTTAAAAAAATTGTCAGAATTAATCTATTTGAGAATTTATGTTAAAAAACTCTACGTTAAAAAAGTTTTTCTGTTTGAAACAGATGATTCAAATATCATAAATGAACATAACTTCCTTAATCTTCAATCAAATGTATTAATATTATAGATCAATCTATTTGCCTCGAATCAAGGAATCTTTTCTGTTCTTGCATCAATTTTGAATGATGTTGGTGAAAAAAGTTTTACTATAAAAAAATCGTGTTTTCAAATATTATGCATTACCATAGCTTCCTTACTCTTTAATAAAATGTATCAATGCCATAGTTCAACTTTCAGCCAAATATTGGCAATTTATAATGATAAAATTTCAACTGAAAATAATGAATACTTAAATTTTACAGCTACAGAAATTATTGTTTGAAGAACAAAAAAATGAATTTTCAATTAAAAAGATGAATTCTCAAATAAACTGATGAATCTGCAACCAAAAAAAAAGAATTTTAACCATATTGTAGGGTTTATAAATATATAGTAAAAATATTTGAACTTTAGCGATATTGGCGCCTCTATCTCGTATCTCCCTCCGTAAAACGACGTAAGAGCTCAGTTCCTTCGTATCCTCCGTAGCGTAAAGACGTACTACGTATTTTGTATCGATTTATTAATCCAAGTGTGAATAAATATCTAACTCTTATAATCTAGGTGAATCTTCAACTAAAAATCCATTTTAGTCCATTTTAAGTTAAAATAAATAATTTTCAACTGAAAAAAATAATCTCCACACAAATTGTTAAATTTTGACCTGTATTAAGAGATGCATTTTTATATAAAATGATGAATCTTCAACCGAGAAAATGAATTTTCAACTAAAAGGAATACATTTTTAATAACAAATGAAGTCGTTAAATCTTCAGTTGAAAAATAATTTTTTTGACAAGAAAAAAAAAGATCAATAAATTTGTCCAATTTTTAACCAAAAAGTGACATTTTAATTAAAGATTTAACATTCAACCAAGCAGTTGATTTTTCAACTGAATACTTAAAATTTTCAAGTAAGAAATATAATTTTGCAACTAAAAATAGAATAGTTGAATTTTCAGATAAAAGAATTGATGTTCAGCCAAACAGGGAAACGACTTTTCAACAAACTTGTCAAATGTTTAACCAAAAAATGAATTTTCAAGCAATGGGACGAATCATCATCCGCGAAAATTAATTATTAACCAAAAACTGGAATTTTCAACTAAAAAAAAAAGTCATTTCAAAATTAAATAGTTAAATTTTAAATTGAAGAAATTAATTTTTATTTAAAAAAATTTTTTCAACAAAATAGCTTAATTTTCAACAAAGAAAATGACGTTTGAAAAAAGGGTTCAACTTTCAACCAAGTAATGTAATTTTTAACTAAAAAAAATAAATTTTCAGTTACAATTCAAATACTTGAATTTCCAGTTCAAAATAATTAATTTTTGAATGAAAAAAAAATTTCAAGAAAGCAGTTAAATTTTTAACCAAAAAATGACTTTCTCATTAAAGGGTTCAACTTTCAAATAAGTATACTTGAATTTTCAACTAAATTGTTAAAATTTTAACTACGAAATGTAATCTTTTCTTGAAAATGGACTAGTTGATTTGAATTTAAAAGAATTATTGTACGAGCAAACAAAGAGAGGAATTTTTATCAAAAAATTGTATCAACTAAAAAAGATCAATTTCCAACCAAAAACGGAATAGGTGAATTTTAAGTTAAAAAAATTAATTAAACAAAAAAAAATCAACAAAATAGTCTAGTTTTGAAACATATCAAGAGATGAATTTTGAAATAATATGACGGATCTTGAATCAAGAAAATAAATTTTAACCGAATAGTTAAATTTTCAACCAAAAATGGAATAGTTTCATTTTCATTTGAAGAAAATTAATTTTTAACCAAAAAAACGAATTCCCAACAAAATATTTAAATTTGCAACCAATTTAAGACATGAATTAAAAAAAAATGATGAATCTCCAACCAAGAAAATGAATTTTTGACCAAATGGTTGAATTTTCAATCAAGGAGAACAATTTGCAACTCAATAGTCGCATTCTCAAATAAAAATAATAAATCTTTAAAAAAAGTGGAATATTTAAATTTCCAGTTAAAAAATTAATTTTCAACTAAAAACGCACTTTCAACAAAGTAGTCAAATTCTGAAAAACTTAAAAAATGTGTTAAACATCAATAAAGTTGTTTAATTTTCAATCGAATAGTTAACTTTTCTATTGAAGAAGATCAATTTTTAACCAAAAATAGAATAGTTAAATTTGCAGTTAAAGGAAGGAATGTTAAACCAAAAAAAGGAAAAGATTTTTCATCAAAATAGTTAGAGTATCAACCGGTAAAGATGAATTCTCAACGAAAAATTTAATAGTCAGTTGATATTACAACCAAAAAAAAAGGTTTTCATTGAAGATAGAAATTAAGAAAAGAGAAAAGGTTGACTAGTATGTCGAATTTTTAAGCCAAAAAGACAGGTATTCCACAAAACAGTTGAATTTCCGACCAGTAAATATAATTTTCTTCAAGAAATTCGATTTTCAACCAAATAGTTAAATTTTCCGCTAAGAAATATAGTCTTTACCCAAACCAGGAATAGCTCAATTTTCAATGAAAAATTAATTTTTTACCAAAAAAACAAATTTACCACAAAGAACGCAAGTCAAACACTCTAAACTCTCGGCACAAGACGAAGCAACAACAAACAAGCGTGTGTGTGGATGTGTAGATGTCACACTGTTTTTATGAACTTCGTTAAAACTTCATTTCGTTTGTTAAAGTTTAAACAATTTTGTTGAAAATTCTTCTTTTCTGGTTGAAAATTAATTTTTGTAATTTGGAAATTAGACTGCTAGGTTGAAAGTTTAACAAGGTTGTTAAAACTTTATCTTAGTGGTTGAAGATTCAACTCTTTTATGGAAATTAGTATACTTTTAGTTGAAAATTGATTTTTCCACTAAAAATTTAAGTGATCTATTTCGGTCCTGAAATTGATCATATTTTCGAGATGCGCTTGATCATGATGCTATTCATTCATTTCATGGAAAAATGATATAAAAATGATTTAAATAATTAATTCTAAATAAAAAAATTAAGTGTATATCACAAGGCAGAGAAGAATCAAGTCTTTCGTAATCTTTCGTACATTACATTTACAGAAGCTTCCACTTTTTTGTTTATAAAATCAATAAATAATATCGAATCACACCTACTTATGATCCACTATACAGTGTCGATAAAAGGAAGTAACTTTTTGTCAAAATATTGCCTTCAAATCCTATACTTGTTAATGATAATATTATTTTATTTGATATTATAATTTTGTTATAAGAAATAATATTACTTATGAATCATTTTTCGCTTGCACATACTCCTGCGCATTGATTGCAAAAGATAATAGAAGTCGGAAAGTTGTTTACCAAGTAATAGACGAAAAAGAAAAGAATCAACATTTGTTCATTATTTACATTGGTGTAAAATTTTGAACAATAAAAGTAGCAAAATCGCTTCGACATATCAGTTGTAAATTCAATAACAAAATTTTTCGATTAAAACTTATTCTAAAATCAGTGGAGAATTGCGTCCTACAATTTATCATTAACTATGTTATTTGATTTTATCCCACTGTGTCTGTCGTTGCTTCTGGATAATGAGGCTATGCGATTGCACTGAAAAATTAACGTTCCTATAAATTATACACTGTAGCTAAAGAAATAATTAAAATTCTGTTAGCAGTTAGGGCAATATGGTGTTTTAAAAAAAACTCGCGTCTGAAAACTCAAATTCATGTAACTATCTGAATATTGAACATTTGAAGAAAAAAAATCCTCTCACGTGACGTAAACGGAAGCTTGGCTCAGTTGATGACCTGTGCTTGTGCATTTACTGAATATGTATATAGAAAACATTTGAGCAAAGATTTAGTCATTATGGAGGGATCGCCAATGTTTGGAATTTTCTGATGTTTATAAAATCCAAGCATTTTTGAATTCTCGTGGAATTTAGTTTTTTTTGTCATGCACACTTTCAAGAAACTTTTTGTTTTGTTTCAGGTGAGTTACTCTTCACGGAATTACTGATCGTCAATAATCTTTTGGTAAGAAAGATTCCATATGTCAAATGTTTCATATTATATGTTTTTTGTGAATACATTTCTGTGCACGTTTTGATATTCGATCTCACATGCAACAACGCAGCGTTAGCTCTTTGTACTCAGTAACTGCACAATTCGAAGCGAATGCTATTTCCGCTTGATGAGACGAAACTAATAATATTTAAATAATAGGTTAAATCAACAAAAATTTTGTTGGTTCAACCATAGAATATGCGGTTAATATATGGACAACAAAAAATTTGTTGACCCAACTAAGAACTAACAAAAGTTTTGTTTGGTTCAAACAAATTTTGTATTTGTATTTGTATTTATTCAGGAAAAGTTCCTAGGGCTAAATAGCCCTATAAGAAACAGGTGATACGTATTACAATTAGAATGTGACGGCGATCGATTTGACGATTGAAATCAAAAATAGTTATTACTAAAAGTCGGAAAGTTGTTTACCAGACGATAGACGAAAAAGAGAAGAATCAACATTTGTTCATTATTTTCATTGCTGTAAAATTTTGAACAATAAAAATTGAAAAGTCGCTTCCACATATCAGTTGTAAATTCGATAACAAAATTTTTCGATTAAAACAGATTCTTAAATCAATTGAGAATTGTGTCCTAAAATTGATCGTTAACTATGTTATTTGATTCCTCCTCACTGTGTCTGTCGTTATGCGTGTGGATAATGAGGATATGCGACTGCACTGAAAAATTAATATCCCTATAAATTATACACAATAGCTGACAAAATAATGGAAATTCTGTTAGCAGTTTGAGCAATATCGTGTTTTTGAAAAACTCGCGTCTGAAAACTCTGAATCGTGTAACTCTCTGACTATTGAATATTTGAAGAGAAAAAAATGAATGGCCTTGTGGGGATTAGCAAAAGATAAAAGGAAAGAAGCTTTGATAACCATATTACATTTGCATTCAAATCTTTTTATTTAATTTTGATCCGACTACGGATTACAAAGAATATTATATCTTGGTTTATCTTTTTTCTATTGAATTAATTATGCACATACTGTAAACTATCTTCATTGGAAGCAACTTCTTTAAACCAACGTGGAAAGATTGGGTAATGTCTGCCTACAGGACATTCCTTCATTTCAGTTATGGTCATATCGTCAACTTTACTGCTTATCATGTTTATTTTTACTCTCGAGTAATATATATCTGCCTTATATATTCCAAGAAGAATTCCAGTATACTCCAGTATTGCAAAAACGATAATTTCAGATGTTGATAAAACAATATATTCTCGGTTTGGCACGGGCACAAATACACCCTTTTCTGCTCGCAATTTAATTGGTAAACCGGCAGGAATAACATATCTTCGAAATTCGAATTGCCGGTTTGGATTTGCCTGTGAAATGAGCCGAATATATCCAAGTTTTGCAAGTGCATATCCAAGTATTTGTTGAGGATAAGGCCTGCAAGCAGAAGACCCAGACTGTCTGGCAGAAGAAGAAGAACTAGGACTACGTTCGACATTCGGATTCCGATCACACTGTAGTGAATCGTAATTTGCACTTGCTTTAATAAAACTTCTTGAGAAGATTGGTTGACCTCTGCCTACTGTACAATCCCTTTTTTCATCTGGAGTCAAATTATCAACTGCGCCGCTTATCATACTTATTTTTATTCGCGAATGATTTCTGTCTTTCCTGTAAATTCCACGAAGAGTCCCACTATCATTCAATATTGCAAAGATGTCATCATTGGATGCTGATAATACAATATACTCTCGGGATGGCACGGGCACATATCTATTCATTTCTACTAGAAATTTAATTGGCATACCAGCAGGAATAACGTATCTTCGGAATTCAAATTGCTGGTTTGGATTTGTGCGAGGAATGAGCCGAACATATCCAAGTTCTTCTGTTGTACATCCAAATACTCGATCTGTAGGAAGGCTGCGCAGAGGAGAAATGGATCTGGCACGGAGTGGAGGCTCCTGAGGAGATGTCCAGTCAGGTGAATGTTGTCTGGCAGAAGAAGAACCAGGATTACGTTCGACATTGGGATTCCGTTCACACTGTAGTGAATCGTAATTTGCAGAAGCTTTAATAAAACTTACTGAGAAGATTCCTGGACTTTTGCCTACTGGACAATCCCTTCTTTCATCTGGAGTCAAATTATGAACTGCACCGCTTATCATATTTATTTTTATTCGCGACTTATCTGTCCTATAAATTCCACGAAGAATCCCACTATCATCGAAAATTGCAAAAATGTCATCATTGAATGTTGATAATACAATATATTCTTCGGTTGGAACGGGAACAAATCTATTTTTTTCTACTCGAAATCTAATTGGCATACCAGCAGGAATAACGTATTTTCGAAATTCAAATTGCTGGTTTGGATTTGTGCGAGGAATAAGCCGAACATATCCAAGTTCTTCAGTTGTACATCCAAATACTCGATCTAAAGGAAGCCTGCCCAGAGGAGAAATTGACTTGGCTTGAAGTGGAGGCTCCTGAGGAGATGTCCAGTCAGGTGAATGTTGTCTGGCATAAGAAGAACCTGGATTACGTTTGCCATTAGGACTCCTGATAGCAGGCGATTTGGAGCTGCCACGAAAAAGAGCCTCCTCTGGAGAAATCCCGTGAGGCAAATGTTTTTGTCTAGCAGCAGAAGAAGAAAAAGGGCCAGGATTACGTTTACTATGAGGTTTCTCGTCGGGTTGAGAACTGCATTCTGCAAGAAGAAATAGAAGATTCATTTTTTTTTTGTTCAGCACATTTATGTCTAATACCTTTAGCTGAATTCAACGTTTCTTTGCAGAAAGCATCTATCTGATGCTTCAATAAAAATTATGAGAAATAATTTCCAATTATAAAAACACCCCACCATACATTTTTACTGTTAAATAAACATATATTTTTTGTAGAAGATGAGTGCTTAAACACTTTAATAACCTTAACCCTTTAACAACCACTGTTGCAGCTGAGCAACGTTCACTATTTTCCTAATTTTCAGGTAACAAGCTTAGAATTCTGCAAAATAAATACGATCTACTATTAGATCCAAGTGGACTATTCTACATTTCGTGAGGTGGTTATGAGTTATCGTATACTCAATAGAAACAGGAAAAATTATAAATATTAAAAAAAATTTTATTTGCAAAATTCGATCAGAAAATGACCGTGCATTATTCATGAATTTTTTCAGAATTTTTATTCGACGGGATCCAGTCTTGGCCCTTAAAGGGTTAATGACAAACTTTTTTCTGCTATATAGTCCAAGAGCTGGTGACGTTTTTCGTGAAGTGAGAGTATAAGTCCTAGTTTTTCGCTTATATGTCTGGGAAATGGCCCTTCTTTCGAAACCCGTAAATGCCAGACGCCCTGCCTGGGGCGTTTGGACACCTGAGCCAGGTGAAAAAATCGGAAATTTGCAGTGATAGTATAAGAGCCAATTTTCTTCTA